>JAEQML010067746.1:0-18835 GCA_016904865.1 Pissodes strobi
GAAGAGAATTTGGAATCGGCAAATTTTGATGTTCTCTGGCTCAAGCTATCACTAAAGGATGCTACTAAATTTATCTGTATTCTTTATCTTTCTCCAAATGCACTCAATTATAAACTACTCTTAGCCTATCTCTCACTAACGTTCGACAAACTTCAAACCACCCACCCAGATGCTGAAATACCATTCGTGGGGGACTTTAATGTTCACAGCATCCCTTGGCTAAAGTTTTCTTCCCGGATGATGTGGGCAGAGAAGCTGAGGCTTTTGCAATCACCTGCGGCCTGGCCCAACTTGCGGCCAAGCCAACACGGATACCGGACGTTGGAAACCATCAGGCTTACCTCTTACCTACTGGATTTCTTCCTAACAACTTCCCCAAACTCTTATAGGATAAACATTACATCACCACTGGCTAACTCTGAGCAGAAGCTTATATTAGCTATGACCACCTGTCCAACTCCATCGTCCTCTAAAGCGTTTCCTCGTGAAGTGTGGCGTTATAAACATGCAAATTGGAGTGAACTTCGTGACTTTTTCTTGTCATTCCCTTGGAGGGACGTTTGTTTTAAATCCAACGTTCCATCTGTAATTGCTGAATCAATTACAGAGGTCATTCGCATTGGGATGGAGACTTCAATCCCTTTCTCTAATAAACGATCCTATCCTGGAAAAATCATGGTTCAACAAAAGATGTACTCAGGCGGTTTCCAAAAAGAACCAAAATTATCGCAAATGGCGCAACAACCCTTCGGCGCCGAGCTTTTCTGGATGCATAAAATAGCTGCAAGTTAATTATTGATCAATTCAAAGCTGATTTTGATCAGAGAGTCCGCGAGAAACTTTTGAACTCTCCCAATGGCTCAAAATCACTTTGGGGATTTGCAAAGGCTATCGGGAAAACTTTTCATCTTCAGGGTTTCCACTACTATTGCGTCAAGACAATTCTGTTGCAGCGACTGCAAAGGAAAAGGCAGACTTGTTTGCCTGAATGTTTACGCGAAATTCCACCCTTGATTCACAAGGAAAAACTTCACCAATGTTGTTTAGAATCGCCACCACAATGCCAGAAATCGTTTTCAAGCAAAAAAAGATAAGAAGGTTATTTCGTCGTCTTGACTGTTCAAAAACCACTGAACTGGATGGAATTCCCACCATTGTTCTCAAACAGTGCGCACTGGAGCTGATACCTATTCTAACCAAACTATATATCTTCTGCCTTCTAGTCCTCTGGAAGCGCGCTAGAGTGCAGCCTTTACCTAAGAAGGGAAAGAAAAATATTACCAGTAACTACTGTCCAATATCTTTAAGCCCGGTAGTGGCCAAGGTAATGGAAAAGTCATTGACACCGAGATCCTAAAATATCTTGAACAGAACAACATAATATTTGACAGACAATATGGATTTAGAGCGAAGCGCTTAACAGCAGATCTGATATCCTATGCAACATACATCTGAAATTCAACTCTGGAACAACACGGAGAGTCTCGAGTCGTTGTTTTTGACATCTCCAAAGCCTTCGACCGGTGTGGCACCAATCACTCCTGGATAAACTCTCAGCTTATGGCATTCCACCGGCTCTGCATACATTATTGTCTAGTTTTTTGGATAAAAGGAGTATTCAGGTCGCCATCGATAGTGTCTCGTCCGAGGCATTTGCCATCAATGCTGGTGTTTTGCAGGGTTCGGTTTTGTCTCCAATTTTGTTCCTGCTGCACATAAATGACCTACTAAAGCTTACTGAAAACCTCATTTACAGCTATGCAGATGATAGCAGTCTTGTGTCATCCTTTTCTTCTTATAAACCATTATCATCGGCCACTCTGGGACAACTAAGAAGACAGCAAACTGACCCAATCAATCGAGGCTTAAACACAATTCTTGAATGGGGATCCAATAATCTTGTAACCTTCAATGTCAAAAAGATACAGACTGCTGTGTTCTCCCGGAGAAAAACTAAGGGAAACTATCTTGACATTATCATGAAGGGGAAAATCCTTTCTCCATCCTCCAATCTTTCGCTTCTTGGAATAAACGCAAGCACTAACTTTTCATGGGATGATTATGTCCGAGATCTCGCCAAGTGTGCCTCTCAAAAACTGGGTGTACTTTTCCGTGCCAAAAAATACTTCAGCTCCCATCAGCTGCTTACACTCTATAAAGCGCAAATCAGACCTACTCTGGAATATTGCCCTCACATTATTTAGACTTCTGCTCCTAAACATACTCTAGCTCTCTTAGACTGCATCCAGAACTAAGTTGTTACACTTATTAACGACGAAACATTGACTCGTTCCCTTCACACTTTGGAACATAGGCGAATGGTGGGTGATCTCTACCTTTTTTACCGATATTATCACGGAAGGTGTTCGACCGAACTGACGACTCTGATTCCCCCACAGTGCTAGCTTTGTTCATTCCACACGATGAGCTAGAAGCTCTTATCCATGTTTTATTCAACAGAGCCCACTCAGAACCGGCCTCTACCAAAATTCTTTCTTCTGGTGTGTGACGAGCATCTGGAACTCCTTACCAACCGAATTGTTCCCTGTTGGCTACAGTCTAAACATCTTTAAGAAAATAGTCCATTGGTATCTTTTCTCCTCTTCTTTTCCTACTTGCAGTGCTCATTAGGGTATTATACGCAACGCTTTTGCGAGTGGACTGAAAAAAAATTCGAAACAGATAAGCATTTAGACACTTTCTCTCCTAGAAATTTCTTATCGAATTATCTGGTTTTTTTCGATCTACGCGCATTTGTTGGCGCTAAAACGACCCAAATTTTTGAAAATTATACACGGTCAAAAAAATGCTGGCCTTTTTCCAACTCTCTCCGATTTCAGTAGAGTTTGAAGTTCGGAGACTATCAAAAGATCCCAAAAATGTCATCAAAATTGCTTATTTTATTCGAAAGTTATCGTGTATCAAAGGGAAAATTTGAAAAATTATAGATTTTAGAAGTAATAATTCGCAAACGGATAGTCTCTACGTGTAGCCATTTTCTAGAAAAATATGAATAAAACAATAAGTCTGGTAACTAAAATCACTATGCACTCTTGCTTGGTTGAAATCAACGTCGACTTTACCCAAATGAGTGTCACATATTCGAGGGTGACGGCTCAGTCTTATTTACTGCACAGGAAAAAGTCTGCTGAACGAGCCTAAAGAAATTTTCAGTTAAAAATTTTTTAAGTTGCAGGAAGAGCTTTATTTTACATTTATTTATTAGACATAACCGAAGTGACCTAATTATCAATATTTCTCCATATTTTAGTCTGTAATCTATTATTACACCTATTTTAAGCTATTAAATGAAAAGACTTGAATAGCTTAAAATATAACAGGCCATATTTACAGAACGAAAATACTACGACATATTTTTCTTTCGGACTTTCGACACGATTTTCATCAAAAGAAAATACGGCTTCTGAGCATGAAATTGGGAAAGACCGTCTCGAAGCCAACAACTCTAATAAGAGCGCAAATTACATTTCCGCTGCCAAAGAGATGACAATAGGGTGCATTTTCCCATTGTTATTAACTTAACTTCTATTGGCCTTTTAAGCTTGAAGGTCGATTATTATTATTATTATTAGAGCGGGTTATCTTGAGAGAAATTGTATTATTTTAAGTTCCGTGTCCTCTTAATTGTTTCATGGAAAATTTAGCTGGAAATTTCCAGTAACTCGATTAAAGATAATAATTTTTAATTAGTAAAAACATTGCATAACTAAATTCAATCAACTTATGAAAAACTAATTTGAATTTAAAGCGCGTTTTTTTAGTTAGGTGGCAAAGATGCTTATAAACTTTTTCAAAATTATTTATTTCGAAAATTTTAGAGTATATAGTGGGACAGCATAACCTTTATATATCTCTAAGCAAGAAACATATTTATATCTAAGAAACATTAATTATTCTCGATGCTTGGTTTTTTAATAACTTAAAATACAACAGCGTTCTTAAAATTAAAAGTGAAATATGCATAAGCTGGAATTGTTCTTTATTTTAAAGCAAAAAATCTACATCTACTCCATATTTTGCTGTTTTAGCATAACACGCGGTTTTCGTCTTTCGCGAGTCTCCGAGGGACGTGAAACAGAGGAATTGTGGCTTTTTCCAGTCTTTCATATTCCGAGTATACACATTTTTCTAAGCCCGAGCCGGGCTTTCCTGAACTTTTACTACGGAAAGCCGCATGCCGGCTTTATTATTTCAGATTCATCACTGGCGCTTTATACTGGTTAAATATTGAATACAGACACGAAAAGATATTTATTCATCATGGGATCCAATGTTATGAGAAATAGCTTCTCACGTTTATCGTAGACTTAAATATCAAAAACGTAAAAGGAATTTGTTTATATATTGTAGAACAACAAACTAATACTAATTCAAACTAAATAAAATACATTTGCTGGAATGTCTAGAAAAAACAATATAGCAGAAATATCATGAAAAAGGAAGGACATTACAAGCAGATATCAAAAAAAATATCTCATATAAATTTAAAACTAAAACTTCAGTCTCTGTTTCCAAAATAACTTCTGTGGTTACGATATACAGTATTTTCTTCACTTTCAAATATATTCTCCGGAAAGCATTTTAACATCCTTTACAGTACTAGAGCACTATGCTATATTAGCCGTTTCTTATTGGTGGGTTAACGTCATTTTCACTTTATTTTTTCTTATTTATTTTATTTATTCCAAGAAGTCTAGCAGTGCAGTGCTCAGATTTTTTCTATTTTTTAAGGTAATGTTTGTTTCTTCTTGTAAATTTGGGTTAGTTAGGGTTAGTTTCATCTGATTCCGCTCCGGAGCGAGCGAAGCGAGCGGAGGGCCATGCTTGAAGAGTTAACAGTACTCTAAAGTGACGTTAACGCACCAATCATAAGCGGCTAAAATAGCATAGTGGCCTAGAACTGTAAAGGACCTTAATAGGCCTCCGGGAATAGTGTTGGAAAATTCCTGTAATTTATGTTTCGTTTCGAATATTCGCGAACTTTCGGGAAATTATGAGTATGTTGGGAAATTAACGATCAGCATCGTTAAACGTTGACATATTTTAGAGAATTTTTGGTTTTTACATAAACTTTATAAAAACCTTTCTTTCTTCTTCTTCAACTGCCTATCCACTAGTATTGGATGTTGGCGATGACATTTCCGTACGCTCCCCTGTCCACTGCAGTATGTACAAAGTCCACAATAGTCCTGAGACCCGTCCATTCTCTCAAATTTCTAAGCCAGGACATCTGTTTTCTTCCCACTCCACGCTTGCCCTTTATTTTACCTTCGACGATCAGTTGGAGAAGTCGGTATTTTGGGTTTCTGATTAGATGTCCAAAATAAGCCGCTTTTTGCTTCTTTATATGCAAGAAAATTTTTCTGTCTTTCCCCATTCTTCTCAAGATCCCCCTCGTTCGTAATCCTATCAACCCATGGTACCTTTAGCATTCGGCGATAAGTCCACATTTCAAACGCTTCTAACTTATTTATCGACATTGATTTTAGTGTCCACGTTTCCATACCATGAAATAGTACGGACCACACATATCATCTAGAATATCTCATTATGCCTCTGCTGGTAAGCAGTTCAAATTTGTAAAAGTAGTTACGGGCCACTTCAATTCTACACTTAATTTCTCTGTCGTCCCAATCTTCATGCAGCCAACTTCCCAGATACTTGTATTGTGTAACTCGTTCCAAGTGTATGCCGTCGATGGCAAGTTGAACATTCGTGTAAGGCACTCTGCTTCTACTGACTATCATAAACTTTGTCTTGTACCGGCGTCATTTAGTTGTTCAAGCATTTGTTGCAAATCGCCAATGATCCGCGATCAAGACAGAATCATCCGCATATCTAATATTATTATCATATACTCCATTTACCTTAATTCCGATGTCTTTATCTTCAAACGCTTCTTTAAAAATACATGTTAAACAAGAGCGCAGACAGGACACATCCCTGCCTAACTCCCCTGCGTATTTCTATATCCTATATATCGTTTGTTTTATATGTGCGGTTTGATGCCAGTATAAATTCCGGATGCAGCGAATGTCAATGTCATCCACGTCTGTCGTTTTCAATATATCGACTAGCTCTTTGCGCTGTAATCTGTCGAAGGCTTTCTCATAATCAACAAAACAAAGAAAGACGTCCTTCCTCACATCGCAACAATTCTGAACCAACACTCGTATACCGAAAAGAGCTTCTTGTGCTCCCATTCCACTTCTAAATCCAAATTGCGTGACTGTAAGATTGGTTTCACATTTCTTATATATTCTATTGTGCAAGACCTTAAGGACCTTCATTATATATTTTGTTAAAAGCACCTTCTAGCAGTGATTGATTGTCATCGTCAATTAACTTAATAATCTCAGATGGTATCCCATCTGGTCCAGGTGCTTTATTATCTTTTGAGAGCTGTATTGCCCTACAAATCTCCGTGCTTATCGGTGGTCCACTCAGTGACTCGTTTTCATGATCAAACTCTAGGTCGGTTCTGTCATTGTCTTGAAAAAGTTCTCGTATGTATTCTTCCCACACTTTTGTTCTTTCTGCTTTTCCAGTATTATTTCGTTACTATTGTTGATTACTAGTTTTATATACTCCAGCTATTTATTTGAGTTTCTTATGTTCTCTGTGAGTATCATGTGTTTGTTGTAGTCTCTCCATTTTCTGACATTCCTGTTCCAACCACCTTCTTTTAACTCTTCTGATTTCAGATCTAATTCTGTAATTTAAAAGACGATATTAATTAGGGTTAATGTTTTTGTGCTTCCGTCTTTCATCCATCAGTTGGAGAATCCCCATTTATTCTTGGGTTTGGACCTTTGGTACCCTAATATATCTTGGCTTACAGAATTCATGGTTAACTTTAAGTTATTCCAGGTTCCAGATGTCGTTGACTTGAGAACTTCCAGCTGTTTCTCCTAATTTCGTCAGTTGGTCGTTTAGTTCATGTTGCAAAGCTATCCTTACATCTTTGTTCTTTAGATTTTCAACAGCTAACTGTGGTTGTGTTTTTGCTTTTTAACAAGTGACAGCCCTAGTCTACAAGAAGCCAGAAGAAGAACGTGGTCCGAGGGCACATCAGCACCTGAATATGTACAGACCTTTTTTAGTGATGTGCCAAATCTTCTGTTAATTAGGATAAAATCAATCTGGTTCCTAACAATGTTATCATGTCTGTCCTGTGGCGACTTCCAAGTATAAAGTCTTCTAGGCGGTACCGAAAACCAGGTGTTTGTTATTTCAAAGTTTTCTTCTTGGCAAAACTGTATCAGACGATCTCCCCTAGTATCTCTGTTGCCTAACACCCATGAACCAACGACCCTATCCACCGGTGTAGAACCGATCTTTGCGTTAAAGTCGCCTTGTATTATATTAATTTCATGTAGTTTGGTCAGGCTTAATAATACCTTAACCTCTCCATAAAATCTGTCCACCTCGTCGTCATTCTTATCAAGAGTTGGGGCGTACACCTGAATTATGTTAATTAATAATGGTTGGCCTTGCTTGAATCTTCAGCAACATTGCTCGTCTGAGTAGGGAACAAAATCAGTGACACTCCCAGCTATTTCCTTGGTGAATATGACTCCCACACCTCTTCTGTGGTTTCTATCATTGTTACCCGAGTAGTACAACCTTTTATCTTCTGTGTTACATTCTCCCGATCCTGGCCACCAGGTTTCGCTTATTCCAAGGATCGATATTGTAAGTCTGTTCATTTAATGTATTATGTTCGCTAGCTTTCCAGACTCGTACATACTTTGAACATTCCATGTTCCTACATTAAACGCCTTTTTACAAATATTTTTACCTCCGGAGATTCTTAGCACCCTTATTTTGCCGGAGACTGAGGGCCGTCCTTCTATAACTTCTTTCATGTGATTTCTTTGGGAATACTTCAGTGGTGTCCCGTTGCTTTCTGAAGGGTTTGTAGTATTCTTTCTGTATTTCGACCGCCCCTAACATGGAGTCAGACGTCGTCCGAAGCCGCTTCCTTGAAGTACAGACGCTTGTATTGTGCTAGTTTTGGTCCGCCCCGGGTATTTAATTTCCCCGATACCACCCATATCTGGGAGGCATTCTCTCTATCCGCCACCTGGGGAGGCGCCCGATGGAGTACTAGCAACCCCACACGGGTATAGAAACCCAAAGGAACTAAATTATAATCTGGAATTTATTTGAAAACTGATACTTTGCAAGTTTATGCCCAGTGTTGTCACTGGCTTTTATCACAATGTATAGAACCCGCCGTCAAATTGTATTCAATTAAGAAATCTTGGATTTGTTATAGGGAAAATGATAAATGCATTGACACCCAAGAAGAGTCGCTAAAAAGATGTCTTTGCATAATAAATTTTAACCAAATATGCCCTCGTAACATTTTAATATGCCAAAATTATAATGTTAACGAAATTCATAAGTTGTTCAATTATTATACTGACTTCTGGCAACACCACAAAGACTTGAAATGAGTGTACAGAGTCTTGGATTATATTTACGTGGCTCTGGTGCCTTTATTTTTGAAGATAGAAAAAAAGTTATTCACTAATAATTGTAGGTTCTGGAATCTGGAAATGGTCAGATGGTGGCCTTGAAAGGCCACGGCGTACCTAGCCCCCATTGGACCCCCTGAGCATTCTCCTTGGGTCAACCAATCCATTTAGACCATCATCCAGCCTAGTGTTGTAAAAAAGGTGGCTATGTTGCCTGAGAAAAGACACGGTTGGCCATCGTTCTCCCAAACTGGATTCTCTTAGTTCCAAAACAGCGTCGCAATCGCAGAACAGATGCTCTACTGTTTCATCCTTTGTTGCGCGTAAAACCTTTTCAATGTGTTAGCGAGATATAATGAATAAGATGATACCTACCCTTAAGCATGCGGCCAGCGCAACATGTGTGCTCCGACTTGCTCGTCGGCGTGGGAGTGGGTCAATTACTTACTCTTGACCAGGGCGCCACCAGTTTGAAGTATCCAAATCCGCAGATCCAAACAGGAAGATCCTCGGTCTTAAGAATCCATGAAGGCGGTCCAAAATCGACGATTATCCGCTACCAAAGGGCGATTTAAAACCCAGACGACTGATAAATACAATTGTTTGGTTGATGGATTTCAGAGCAAATAAAAAACGGTCACGTTCGTGCAGGATTTAAGTTTATTGGCGTTCGTTAGGTTTGACAGTAACGTGTCGTCATATTACTTCCAATAATCAAATTAATATAAATATAAAACAGGTAAAAGAGCGCAATTGGAAACAATTAATAATCTATATGCTCATAAATGTAAAGACAGTAATTTGAATTAAAATTGCGTTATACTAGAAGTGAATTAGATAAAGAATGATCGAACAATTATTAGGCACGCTTCAGCTATCTATAAGATCAAACCAAGTCCAACAAATTAATCAATAATCACAGTTATCCGTCTAATAGTAGCTACTAAACTTTGGGCGCGTTTACCATGGTAGACGACTCGCAGTTGTACATGAATTACCCTTACTGATTCAGATTATAAAATACCGTTATCTAAAATTATTTAAACTGAATAGTCAATAAATCAGAACGACAATGTTGATCATTTAACGCAATATAAATCAAATTGTAAAATCAAAGAAAGGTAATACATAAAAACATGAGCATTAATAGAATCACACTAGTAGATTCAGCAGTTAATTAGATTTACATAGGTAAGCTACGCTTACACCCAAACAGTACCGAGTATAGTTATACCAGTACCACGCAGAAAACTAAACACGCGATATGATACAACGCCGGAAAAACTCTAAAACACGCAATCTAATATACGCTGAAAAATATCAATAACATGCTGAAAATACACGCGTGAAAATATCAGTGACACGCCACTAACAATATGCCGAAAAGATCACAAATATAACCTAAACTTATCTTAACTGGTCTTCGCCGATATCACCTACGGCCTTCTGCACGTGGACTTCAGCTATGCACCTTGCGACCATAAACTTTCAGTTGCATTTGAGGTAATCCCCATACCTCTATGGCTACAGTTGGTACCAATAAACCACAACCAATCGTACTGACTGACAGCTCCTTGGTTAGCTACTAAATCTCTCTTCAAGCAAGCTCGCTCCAAACAACAATAGCTTGCTTGCTACACAACTCCAAGCAACAATAGCTCCAGCCAGAATAGCTCCAGGTAAAATTGGCTTCCAACAAAAATGCCTCCCCGGAAAACTTGCTCCCGTACAAAAAAAAACCCTAACTACGTAGGGTTTTTCGATGGTAATGACGAATTGGGGAGCAAACGCTCTCTTCTACAGACATTCCTCGAAGAAGGAAACGGCGTACTTTGTTCCAGAATACACTGCACGTGGCAAGTTACTAATCCAATCTTGACTTTAGGCAAAAACTAGCCCATCCACAGTCAAGCCATAAACTACAGCAACCTAGTAACTTGCGACTTAATTCCCGACAGAAATATAATCCCCTATTTAGAGCGAATTTCAAATTCTTAAACTTTTATCAGGCGATCGCACTACCTCCTAAGAAGGTTTGCCGAAGAAAGAGGACGATATCGAGCTAAAAACCAGCAACTAGCTCGTGAAATTCGATGTTAAAAATCTAGAAAAAAACTCGAACCATAAGCTCGTTCTACACTGTCCTGTAATCAAACGCAAACTACTAACATCTGCAATATGCAATGAAACGTATCTAAGGCTGTATGATATTATACATTGCTGGCAGAACAAAGAAATCCAAAGGTAAATCCATCATCGACAATGACCAGACAAGCAGCAACTACCTCGTTCCGGCCGGCGTCATTTACAATTTCCAACATCCAATCTGTTCAAGGCATAAACGTACCTTTAGCTCCAGTCGGTTTTTTTCCTTGCTAACACCAAGCAGCAAGCAAAGTAGTTCGAGCGACGTTGCCAAATTACGGAATATACGCATTTAATAACATATCTTGACTGCGTATTTTTAACGCGAAAGCGAAAAACAGTCGTTTAATATCAAGACAAGGCAGCACATCAATTAATTATGTATTTTCCTGTTGCAAGCGCTTTGCCAATTAAACATCTGGCAACGATCCAAGAATAACCCTTTTCATTAAACGTTCCAAAGTGCATTATATCGTTGTTTGAATATTCAAACATCGATTATATTTAACGCGTCCGTAGGCAACCAACAATTCTTTTAAGGTATATTTACGCCGAAATAGGAAATTAGTCGCAAGGTATTAAGGATGGAATCATTGACTTTATTCGGCTTCTATCTGTTACATATTCGTGCTAAATTGTTATGTAACACCTTCTGTTCACAGCCTCTGCATAGGGGTGTCTCGCATAATTTCATTGTGTGGAGATGTTTCCTTAGGTGGCAGTGTCCAGTCAGAATCCCTATCATGAGTCGTAGGGTCTTCCTTGACATATCCAGGTATGCTTTTGCTGCAAACTCGTTAGGGTAGCTTAATAGCTCACTGGCCAATCGACAGTTAGTTGTTTCGTCCCATCTTGCCCTAAAGTCTTCATGGGTGATCTTTTCTATCATATGTATATCCGTCGCGATACGTAGGTTTGAAGGGCCGGCTCCCATAATGTTTGAACCGGCTGCCTTTCTAGCCAATTTATCCGCTGATTTGTTACCTTCGCACTGTGCATGTCCTTTAACCCAGCACACATAAAATCTGTCTTTGCGGGCGGCATCCTTCAGTGAATTATGGCGTTCTAGTACTGACCTGGCTGTAAGTTTATAACTTTTCAAGGCCAGTAGTTCTTAAAAATCTTGCCCTTAGTATTCCTACAATCTGTTTGGTGTTGGATATTGCAGCAAGTTCAGACTGAACTATACTTGCGTGTCCCTCCATATACCATTTAAGTTCAATTCGCAAGCTTCGGGAACAAATTCCACAGCCTTCTTCTCTCTTGGATTTTTGAGCCATCCACAAAAATGTTAACCGCACCTTCAGTTATAGCCTCAGTTGGTTTTATTTCTATATCAAATAGTTGGGAGGCATGCTATCTGCACTGGCCTGCAGTAGTGGCAGTCCTCCGACTGCCTCTTCCCACAGGTGGCGTCTAGTTTATCCACATTCTATTTTGGGTTGCACACAAACGACTTTGAGCTTTAGCAATGCAGTCCGAGCCACGTCCTTTAGATAAATATCTAGGGAAGGCAGGCACAACATTACTTCCATGGCTCTGGTTGGGGTTGTTCTCATAGCTCCCGTTACTGTTAGGCAGGCAGTTCTCTGTACCTGACTGAGCTTAAGCATGGCCGTTTTTTGTTGACTCTTGGGCCACGAAACTACGGCTCCATAGGCAATCATAGGTCTTATGATGGCAGTATAGATCCACATTACGAACCTGAGTTCGGAAAAAACGTCCATTGGGGGATCGAAATATTTTTTGATTTTTGAGGACGATTTTAGTCGCATGGTTTTTGTGTGTTTCTTAAAAACCAAAAGCGAGGTATTTGATTGTTTTAAGAATTTCAAATGTATGGTTGAAAATCAAAAAGAGAAGAAAATAAAGAAACTCAGAACGGATAATGGAGGAGAGTTTTGCAGTAACCAGTTCGAAAAATTCCTAAAAAACGCAGGAATTATCCATCAGAAAACAAATCCATACACGCCTGAGCAAAATGGGATGTCTGAGCGGATGAATAGGACAGTCATAGAAAAAGCAAGGTGTTTATTATTCGACGCTAACCTGAATAAAGAATTCTGGGCTGAAGCAGTCAATACTGCAGTCTATTTGAGAAATAGATCGGTAGCTTCTGGATTATCGAAAACTCCTCATGAACTATGGACAGGTGTAAAGCCGGATGTGAGCAACTTAAGAATATTTGGCAGTTCAGTCATGGTACATATTCCACAGGAAAAACGATTAAAATGGGACAGAAAAGCTATAAAGTGTATTTTAATGGGTTTTGATGAACAAGTTAAAGGATATAGAGTGTATGACCCAAATCAAAATACGATTCTTACTAGCAGAAATGTAACCATTATGGAGCAGACAAATAAGGAAGTTGGCATTATGGTAGACAGTGAAACAAACACTGATGGACATCACAACGACATAGAAACACCAGTTTCAGTGGGAGACGAAAATTTATCTACTGATGAGAAAACAGGATCAGAGGATGAGTTAGTTCTGGAGAAGTCTGGGAACTTGCTGAGAATAGTGACGAGAATTCTTCATCCAGTACTCAAGAAATTCCTAACAGACTGCGACGATCAGAAAGAGTGCCGAAGCCAAGACAATTGGAGGATAGTGTTAGTTATTTTTGTTCAGACAGTCATTGTGATCTAGCCGGTGATCCAGAAACCGTGAAAAGTGCACTGTCGAGGCCAGATGGGGCAAAATGGAAACACGCCATGAACGAGGAGCTACAAGCTTTTGAAGACAGCCAAGCATGGGAACTAGTGGATGTTTCAGATGAAGGTACAATTGTGCAGTGTAAGTGGGTGTTCAAAAGAAAATACGACAGTGAAAATAAGGTAAAATATAGAGCTAGATTAGTTGCTAAGGGGTTTTCCCAGAGACCAGGCATTGACTTTGATGAAACTTTTTCACCTGTGGTGCGTCATTCTACATTAAGGTTATTAATGGCATTATCTGTTAAACTAGACTTAGATATAACCCATTTAGACGTAACAACCGCCTTTCTTAATGGTTTTTTAGCAGAAGATGTTTATATGTATTTGCCTGAAGGGCTTGAAACATCTAATAGCGAGAATAAAGTTTTAAAATTAAAAAAGGCGATTTATGGCCTAAAACAGTCTGCCAGAGCATGCTCGGGTAGATGATTTTTTAAATAGTTTAGATTATAAAAAATCGAATTTTGAACCTTGTTTGTATACTAAAAGAAATGATAATTGCTTGACTATTGTAACTGTTTATGTTGACGATTTTTTTATTTTTTCTAATGATAAATCTGAAACTAATTTTTTGAAGTGTAAACTTGGACAAGAATTTAAAATTAAGGATTTAGGTCAAGTAAAACAGTGTCTCGGTATGAGGGTTAAGATTGATAAATTAAACAAAACCATAAGCCTAGATCAAGAACAATATGTTGAACAGATTTTAAAAAGATTTAAAATGACAGATTGTAAAGAAGTATCTACGCCTATGGAAATGAATGTTCATCTTGAAAAAGGTGAAACTATTTATAATAACGATAAGAAAATGCCATATCAGGAGTTGATCGGTTCTTTAATGTATCTCGCAGTTCTCACCAGGCCAGATATTGCATTTTCAGTGAGTTATTTGAGTCAGTTTAATAACTGTTTTGATGATAAGCATTGGAAGCAAGCTAAGCGAATTTTAAAGTATTTAAAAAATACTAAGCATTATGGTTTAAAGTTTCAGAAAGATAATGAAGAATTAACAGGTTTTGTTGATGCCGACTGGGCGAGTAATTCTATTGACAGGAAATCCTACACTGGATTTTGTTTTAAATTGTGTAATTCTTCAATATCATGGGAAAGTAAAAAACAAAAAACTGTTGCGTTATCTAGCACAGAAGCCGAGTATATGGCATTATCTGAAGCTGCAAAAGAAGCCATTTATTTGAGAAATTTAATTGCTGAATTAACAGAAAATTCAAATTGTGTAACTTTGTTTAATGATAACCAGAGTGCACAGAAGTTGTCGGTAAATCAAATGTTTCATCAGAGGTCGAAGCACATAGATATTCGACATCATTTTATTAGAGAAGCCGTAGCTGATAATTTGGTTAAAATAGAATATTTACAGACAACTCAGATGCCCGCTGATATACTAACTAAAAGTGTAAAAACATTCTATATTTTTGTTAGATTTAGGGGTTTTTGCCTTAAAATAGGTAATATTTTTGTGCTAGTGGGAGTGTTAAAATAAAAGCCCAAAAATATTATACCGAAGTACGCTACTGTTATGTTTTATCATTTATATTATTCTGCTGTATAAACTATATTGGTTGGCTCGCTGTATTCTATATGTAATATAGTTAGTCTTTACTGAAAACTGAACGAGCGTGTTGTTTATTTTTCAATAATGACTATAACCATATAGCCTCTTTAACTGCTTCATATAAAGCCATATATTCAGCTTCTGTTGAAGAAACAGCAACTGAATTTTGCCTCTTTGTGTTCCAACAAATAGTACAATTTTCATACAATTTAAATAAATAGCCTGTTGTACTTTTTCTGTCAGTGCCATCATTGCCACCCCAGTCAGAATCAACAAAACCAACAAGAAATTCTTTATTGTCACCTTGTATATAGTTTAATTTAATATTTATAGAACCCTTAAGATATCTTAAAACTCTTTTAATACATTTCCAAAGTTCATCATTATTTTTATTCATAAATCTACTTAAAAGGTTTACTACTACACTGAAGTCGGGTCTAGTACATACCATCAAATACATGAGCCACCCGATAGCATTTCGGCAAGGAGCACTACATGTTCCTTCAGAATCTAACGCTTTAAAATTTAAATTACTCTCAAGTGGAGTATTGACAGGCTTACAATCATACATATTAAATTTATTTAAAATTGTTTTTACATAGGTACTTTGATCTAAGCAAATTTTATTACTTTCACGAGTAATTTTAATCCCCAGAAATAACTTAATTTCCTTTAAGCCTACCATTGAAAACTTGGTCATTACATAGTCATTGTTGCAATATTTGCTGTAACAACTACCAGATCATCAACATATAAAACTACATAAATATTTTTTAATATGTCACCCCTGTCCAAAATATAAATATATCTATCTACAGGAGAATTTTTAAAGCCTTTTTCAGTTAAAGCCTTTTCAAACTCCTCAAACCAACATCTAGCTGCCTGTTTAAGCCCATACAAAGCTTTATTTAATTTATAGACTGGATTGCTTTCATACTTGATTCCCTCCGGAACCTCCATATAAATATCCTCCTTTAATTTACCATTTAAGAAAGCTGTCTTAACATCCATGTGATGTATTAATAAAAGATTTTGATTGGCAAAAGCTATTATAAATCGAAAACTTGAAATCCTAGCGACTGGTGCAAAAGTTTCATTATAGTCAATAAGATATTTTAGTATTGAAAATACTACTAGGCGCGTTTATACGGCAGCCGTTCACAGGCAACAGATAAGAAACGACAGGTTATAGTCGAATCAAGCAAACAGTCCTTGGCGAGGATGGCGCGGTGTTTCGTTCTTACATGATTCGGTTGACGGACTATATTACGTCAGTACGGCTACGGGAAATCGATGAACCCGAAGCCAAGCATAAGCATTATTTCGCGGCTGATTTTGTGTATTTTAATCATTGTTTTTCGTTTGTACTTTTTAATGTTTGATATTCTGATATAAAAAGTCGAAAATGGAAAATGAAAAGAGATACGAGGTCGGTTAAATTAAGGTAAAGTTGAGCATTTTAAGGTTTGATATTCTGATATAAAAAGTGGAAAATTTAAAGTTTAAAATTAAAAAAAATGATAATAGCTGCTATTAAAAGGGGTTAATCATTCAACAGTAAATAAAATGGGCCAAAAAAGTTTTGCATATGTTCGTTTTTTTTTTAGTATTGAAAATACTTATGGTTTCATATATAGGGGCCCGAAATCGACAAACGCGTATATGACCTCGACATGCTCATAAATAAGTCGTTTAATAAGATTAAAAGACTTAAACACGTAACGCGATCGGGGTTATTGACTGCGAAGGTCGGCAGCGGGATGTTGATATTAATTTGTTTCGATAATATAACTATCAGTAAATAATAAAATATCTTGCTTGTGTGTTGTGGGTTATTCTCAATGACGTTATAATACTACGTAGTTATGCTAAATGTTCGAATAATTGTTGAATAAGGTAAGTTAGTGTTATTTTATACTGTGATGTAAATCTAAATTTAGACCGAATTTTTTTATTACTTATTAGAAGCTCGATTAGAAGATACAGGGTGACTCCCAAAATATGTCGATTTTATGGCATAGTATCTGTAAAAAATGTGAAATTTGACAGTTTCGCTATTTAGGAACCGATTTGAGTGAAATTTTATAAGTGGACTGGAAAAATAAATGTTGAAAATGTGAAATTTGACAGATTCGCTATTTAGGAACCGATTTGAGTGATATTTTATAAGTGGACGGAAAAATAAATGTTAAAAATGTCAAATTTGACAGTTTCGCTATTTATGAACCGAATTAAATTAGGAAAGATAAAGATTCTATGACGTACTTAGTACCTATCTGTCAAAAATGACAAATTTGACAGTTTCGATATTTATTAACCGATTTCAATAAACTTTCAGATTAGATTAGGGGAAATGAAAGACAAATATTTTTTGACAAAGAATGTATGTATGTGACAAATTTGTCAAATTTGACAGTTCCGATATTTATGAACCGATTTGAATGAAAGTTTAGAATTAGATTAGGGAAAATAAAAAGAAAAAAAAATTGTGATAGTATCTGTCAAAAATGTCAAATTTGACAGTTTTGCTATTTATGAAAGGATTTGAATGAAATCTTAGAATTAGATTAGGAAAAATAAAAGAAAAATAATTATTGACATGGTCTGTCAAAAATGTCAAATTTGACAGTTTCGTTATTTATGAACCGACTTGAATGAAAGTTTAGAATTAGATTAGGGAAAATAGAAGAAAAATATTTTTTGCGATAGTATCTGTCAAAAATATAAAATATGACAGTTTTGCTATTTATGAACCGATTTGAATGAAATCTTAGAACTTGAGTAGGGAAAATAAAAGAAAAATAATTATTGACATAGTCTATCAAACATGTCAAATTTGACAGCTTCGTTATTTATGAACCGATTTGAATGAAAGTTTAGAATTAGATTAGAGAAAATAAAAAAAAAATAATTATTGACATAGTCTGTCAAAAATGTCAAATTTTACAGTTTCGTTATTTATGAACCGATTTGAATGAAAGTTTAGAATTAGATTTGGGAAAATAAGGGAAAAATATTTTTTGAGATTATCTGTCAAAAATGTCAAATTTGACAGTTTTGCTATTTATAAACCGATTTGAATGAAATCTTAGAATTAGATTAGGGAAAATAAAAAGAAAAATAATTATTGACATGGTCTGTCAAAAATGTTAGATTTGACAGTTTCGTTATTTATGAACCGATTTGAATGAAAGTTTAGAATTAGACTAGGGAAAATAAAAGAAAAATATTTTTTGTGATAGTATCTGTCAAAAATGTCAAATTTGACAGTATTGCTATTTATGAACCGATTTGAATGAAATCTTAGAATTAGATTAGGGAAAATAAAAGAAATATTTTTTGTGATGGTATCTGTCAAAAATGTAAAATTTGACAGTTTCGTTATTTATGAACCGATTTGAATGAAAGTTTAGAATTAGATTAGGGAAAATAAATGAAAAATATTTTTATGATAGTATCTGTCAAAAATGTCAAATTTGACAGTTTTTCTATTTATGAACTGATTTGAATGAAATCTTAGAATTAGATTAGGGAAAATAAAAGAAAAATAATTATTGATATAGTCTGTCAAAAATGTCAAATTTGACAGTTCCGTTATTTATGAACCGATTTGAATGAGAGTTTAGAATTAGATTAGGGAAATAAAGGAAAAATATTTTTTGTGAGTATCTGTCAAAAATGTCAAATTTGACAGTGTTACTATTTATAAACCGATTTGAATGAAGTTTTAGAATTAGATCAGGGAAAAGAGAAGAAAAATAATTATTGGCATAGTCTGTCAAAAATGTCAGATTTGACAGTTTCGTTATTTATGAACCGATTTGAATGAAAGTTTAGAATTAGACAAGGGAAAATAAAAGAAAAATATTTTTTGTGATAGTATCTGTGAAAAA
>JAEQML010067747.1:0-18834 GCA_016904865.1 Pissodes strobi
GGATACCAGCTTCAAACTGATTTATATACAACCTTAATGGAGTAATGGTTTCATCTATTACATTCAGTATTCTACTTTTTTAAATAATTTCCATTGTAGATCTGACATGTTGGTAGCTTCATCCAATAAACTTAGAAGAACATTTTGCGTATATTTTCTGCCTTGCTGCCTTGCCTTTACCTTTCTTTAATAAAATGTAAAAAGTTCTATCCGCATCACCTCAGGCCTTTTACGCTTGTTTATTTTAGTTTGACGTGTTGAACTATTTTTGGCTGGGACATCTCAGATGGATTTATTGCTGTTATATCGGAATTGGATTGCACTGTCTGAAAAAACTGATTGTTCGGCTGGCAGTCTGATGCCTTGGTTGATGCTGCTTCAGTATCTTCTGCTAAAGTTGGTTTACCGCCAGTTTCAGTTTCTTCTTTTGAAATCATTATATTTATTTCTGGTAAATTAGTAGCATGTAACGGTATTGCGGTTTTGACATATGGTAATACAAACTGCATAACGTCTGTTAATAAGAATTGTTTTTTCTTTGCACTAGATCCATTGGGGGCAGGTTTCATATGCCTTAAAAAAACTGCCCTTAGATTAATCATTTCTCCTTACAAGCAGCACTTGAAACAAGATATGCATCCGTGAAAAACAATGTGAAATATGTCCTTTATAAACTTGTTTAAAATAAAAGAACGCATATCTTTCTAATGTTTAATAAAATAAGAATATATTTTATTCGAAATTTCTAGATAATTTGCTTTAGATACTTGGCAATGGGATGAACTTTTATGGCACAAACTAAATTTAGCAAGAGAATATTGCACGGTCTCAAGAACTGTTGCAGAAACAAGCCCTGTCATTTGGGAAACCCTTAAAGGGGATTATATGCCAATTCCTTCTATTTAAGCTTAAGGTTATTTATTGCTGATCACTTCTATAAATTATGGAATATACCAAACTGCTTAAATTAAATAAATATTTTATGACATTTTCCACATTATCTCAAATCTTAAATTGATATGGACTTGTCGGGCTTTGAATATATAAATATAAATCTAGATAAAATATACATGTCTTTTTCTATTTTATTCCATGCTGCTTCTGTAATATATTTTCTGGAGTATTGTGATAATTTATATATTGCAAAATTGCTCCACTTCCTAGACAAATTTTACCATCCAACTTTGTTCCTTGATCTTTTTTATTGGAAAAATCAACGGAGATTGAAACAAAAAATCACTCGGCGACCGACAGTGCCAGTCTTTTGGCGACTAATCACTTACAAGTACGCTACCGATCTGCGACTGGTACGTGCGTGTACGAGATATGACTTGAAACAGCATGGAGGGACGCATAAGAAACTGGCAAGTGATGAAATTATTTAGTCAGTCTAAAACCAGTCGCTCCTTGGACGAGGTGCCTGAATGCCCTTATCTTATATAACTTAAATCACGACGACGAATTATTTGAAGTGAAACTTCTTTGTGAGTGTAAAGATAGAGAAAATGCTTATCAAAGTGAAACGCCATTTTAATTAAGCATGTTCCAGTAGAGCTAGAGGGTTGAAATTTTCATGACATATAGCGGGGGTAAAATGAGGATCCTGGACGAAAACCGGCTCCCGTTCGGAGAGTTAATAAAAGTATTATAGAACGAATATAAAAAAATTATAATAAAAAGAAAGTTAGAGAAACGCGGTTTTCGGCGAAAAAAGGCGAAGGAGTTCAGCTACAAGGTCGGGGATGGCAAAAATGGGAAAAAATGCTTTATGAGAAACCAAATATTAAAATGGGAAAAAATGGCAAGGAAAGTAATAATATGTTCGGAAAGTATAAGTATTACAAAACGGAATAAGAAAAAAAAATAATAAAAAAATCAAAACCCACAGATTGTTCGGAAAGTTAATAGAAGTATTTTAAAACCAAATAAGAAAAAAATATATAAAAAAAGAAGAAATTGTTCGGAAAGTTAATAAGAGTATTAGAAAACGAAATAAAAAAAAGTTAATAAAAATAAACTCACTTCAGTTGTGTGCTTATAAACGTGAGGCACATAATTTTTTTTCTCCAGCAAATTGTCTTGACATTGTTTGCTCTGACAAGCATGCTTGGTAAATCTACGTCAGTCCAATCTTTTCCTAATATCTTACTAAAATAATATCATGTGACTGGTTTCTGAATAGTTATAATTCATCTGATTTATACTACAAGCTCTTTGACTTTTTTAAATTTTAATTAAATTTCTCAATGACTAAATATTTAGTCAGTTTTTCTGGTCTAACAGTAATTTTGTCAAAATATTCCTAGTATTAATTTAAACATAAATTAGGTGTGTTATGTATCTGTTATGAGATTAACTTAATCTCTATTCCAATTAGTTGAGTTGATATGACTTCTCCAAAAGGCCAGATCGAAAATTTGACAGTATTAACTTCTTCAAATTGTGTTTCTTTTTATTTAGCATGAAGGTGAATATAAATAAATATTAACTTTTTGAAATGTTTGCTTCTTTTATAATGTTGCTTACTTATTACTTATGACTATTAGATCATATATTATCTATTACATAATATTGAATAATTCTATAGAAAATATTGCTTTAAATTTCATTAGATATAACCAATCATCTACCTGTTGGCGATAGTTTTCTGCACTTGCTACGTTAAATCTAGTTTCCGGGGATGGTATGTCGTAAAGCCGTCTATTGTTGTGGTCTTAACAATGGAATACAGAACAGGAAATGTAAGATTTGCAGCTGTGGTGAATAATTTCCTCAGCATCCGACTGCGACATTATATTGCAATTTAATCCATTTGGACGTGCTTAAATTTTGCAATTGAAATAACATTATTTTTATACTTATTCTATCTAGAATATACGATTCATATCCGATTCAAAATATATTCATGGTGTAAGAAATTTTATAAAATATTTTTAAGAAGTGGCAAAACTTTTTAAATCAGGAGAAGAAAAGTTAATAGGAAATGAGTTCAAAAATTGGATTTTTAGTGAGCTAGGGCCATAAACAATTTTCTCATAATACAGAGTTATTTATCTAAGGTGGAGTTTGGAACCTTCGGCAAAATGCACTACAACACAGTTTTATTCACAATATCGAAACTGAATTTTTGCACTCGACTCGCGTTTCGCTAGCCATTGTGCATAAACCTATTTGGTAATAGGTATTCATGATAAATATGTACCAAATTGGACTCGCAAATTAAACAGTCGAGCAAGGCTTAGAGGGGAAATGGGTACTTGAGAGGCTCTACTCGGTGTAAATGTGCATTAATCAGAATGTGTCCGCTTGATTTATAAACTTCGAGAATGCGTTCAAAAGCTTGAGATCAGTCTCATAGCAAACTTTTAATAGAACCAAATGTCGATGATCCCGACTGATAATCAGTCTCGGATGCAGTGAGGATTTCTAAAGAAAACTAGGTGTTTATTATAAAGAAAACAAACATTAGTGTAAATCTTATCATTAGTTACATTTAAAAAAATTTAAGAAAATACAAGTACTTAGGTCCTTGGCTAGACTAATTTGTAGACAATGCCCACTAAATTAAATCTCCATTAAAACTAGCAAGAACGTCACTTGTTAAAATCAAGAAATTAAAATTAAAGCGTAGAATATGAATGCTCTGGTTTTACATATATTTTTTATTACGCATGCATCATAATCAATGATTATCGCACGCTGCAGCGTGCTTAAAATGATGTTTATGATGCGCCTACTTTTTTAAAGGTTGCTATAGAAACATTTGATATTCGTCAATATATCCCTTAAGTTTGATAATTAAAACATTTTTGAGATTATGATGCATTCGTAATAAAAAAATAGCGTATGATATACGTGTATGGGACGCCTTTAAAGCCCTTGCGACTTAAAAAACACTCCGCTGCGCGTCGTGTTTTGAAATATGTCGCGTGTGCTTTAAAGGCCATCTTATACACTTATATCATAATATACTATTACTTTACTTTATAGGTCGGAAGCAGGGTCATTTAAAAGGGCCGAAATGGGAAAAATTCAAATCAAATCAAAATATTTAAAATGATGCTATCGATCAATGTTAAAGCTGTCAAGGAAAAAATGCCAAGTTTGTTTTTTGTTGTTCGTTTTATTAAATGGGTAGTGATGAGCAAAGAAAGACAAAGACCATGCATGCATGGTCTTGGTCTTATTCTTGCACATAGGGTTTTGGTCTTGGCCTTGCAAACTAATGTGCTATCTTGGTCTTGCCAGTCTTGCTTTTAAATAAGGCACAAAATAAAAAAAAAGAAACAAGACAGAACAGTACAATAATCTCATTGTTTGGAATTTGATTTCCGTGTGTTTCACTCTTGGGTAACTACAGACTGAAATTTTCTAAAACGTAAACATCTAACATCATTTACTAATACCACACCAATTATCTACTAATTAAAAATCGAATTAATTATTGATACGAATATATTTTTATGTTAATTTTATGATAGCTACATGACAATGATTTTACATAATTCAGAAATATACGTATTCATTTATTTCTGAAACACTTATTTACAAAGTTAGTGTAAATTCCACCCAAAATATAAAATTTAATGTAATATGCAAACAATTTAAATATTGTATTATATTATCATACAGTGCGAAATATGAAAGTCTCGCAAGTCTCTTGCAACTTACAAAAGTCTTGGTCTTGTAGGACATGTTATTGGTATTAAACTTGTTCTTCCATACACAATATTGGTCTTGTTAACCAAAAGACAGCCTCTGTCTTGGTCATGATTTTTTACCAAGACCAAGACCAAGACTGCAAGACCGAGACCAGTCTCGCTGGTCACTATAAATGAGATTCAATAATTATGCATTTTGAGAACTAGGTTCATTATATTTTTCTCTTGTTTCATTTTTTTCCGATCTGTATATAAAAATAAATAATTTTTGAATTTGTACTTTACTATAATATTATCTTAATCTATAAAAAGTATTACTTTTTCCGAGTATGCCTCATGCTGCCATGGAACAAAGTAGTACTAAGGTATAAACAAATGTTATACCTATTGTTGTAGAATTGTGCCTCAATGAGTTTTCAAGCGCTTTAATATTAGGCATCCTGACTGCATATCAGCAAAATAAGTAAGTCCATGAAAAGAATCCCTCTCTGAGTAAGGGGTCCTAGCAATGGATCGCCCATTCTGATATTTTATAATGATCTTTGTCTCTTCAAAGGTATTCAATTATAAATTTGAAGCCCAATTTTGTAGACATAGAATTTATGTTTCTTTTGAAATTCAGGGTTTATTGCGTTTCCCCAAGACTTTCAAGAAATATTTGACTTTAACCTAGCCGACAGATAAAAATTACTAGATTACAATAGTATATTATATGCATATTCTTGGGTTCCTCATGATAATTTGTGTATATTTCTTTAGAATATTTTTGAACAATCAATGCAACTACTAGAAAAGTGATTATCTGCTTCATTCAATTCGTGCTAAAAACTACAATAATAATTACACTTTCGCAAAAACGCCGATCAATGGTCAAGGATAACTAGCTAAAAATGTAGATTCTTACATATCAATTGATCAAACTACAACTAAAAGCTAAAATCACAATATCATATCGAGCAGTTCTAGATATCGATACGGTTCTCGTAATACCAAATCAGATTTCCCAAAACCGTGCTAGAGGCAAAAAGTGTCTCGAAATATATTTGTATTTAGCTAAATAATAATGTTTCGCATTATATTTTAATAGATGCCAACAAGGGTTTATCAAAGACGTCAATCCCACCACTGAACAAAAATGATGGCTTAAAACGGCCCAAGAAAAAACGAACATTCTTATCGAAATGTTTGCAATAAATTCTACCTTATATCCTCAACGAAACTATACCGAGAGTGAATTCCTCAATTAAAAATCTGGTATTTCGCCAACGGGAAGTGAAACGAATACTCAAAGACCTAGACACTAAGAAGGCCACAGGACCGGATACCGCAATAGTATGCAAGCTTTTCCCCTATCATAGAGAACCACATGCTTTTCTTCTAGCTGGAAATACTCTCAGGTACAACCAATCCCGAAGAATGGTAAAAAAACGATTCCAAATAACTACAGTCAAATTGCCTTAGCTCTTAAAATAAATATATCGAATCAGCAGATATCATAAGCGATCGCCAGCATGACTTCCGTAAGCACAGATTAACGGGAGATCGCCTGACTTACGTGACCTACCTGTAGACCAAAGCCATTGAGAGCTACGGCGAATCTCGTGCAGTGCCTCTCGACATATCCAAAACATTTGTGGCATGACGGATTGTTAAGCAAATTGGCAGCATATGGACTACCAGCAGCACATCTTCTATGGCTTTCCAATTTCCTAAGGGATCGAAGCATTCGAGTTGGTACTGATGGACATGACATCTCTCGGAGGAACTTAAAATCAATGCGGGAGTTCCTCAAGGGTGTTCCTGCCGTATATCAACGATCTCTTAGACAGGATAAACAATTATATTTATAGCTTTGCAGACGATGAGAGCACTCTTAAAATATTCAGTCATGTCGGAGACGTCAATGAACGCTGCTCGTTCCCAACGCGAGCGAGTAAATCAGATTGCTACCATCAATGTGGATATGAACGTCATCGTGGAATGGGATGAGGAACACAATGTTCAGCTTAATGCAGGGAAGATTTAAATATCTGTCTACTCCAAAAAAGCTAACACCGCAGAACCTGACTTATCAGTGACAGAACAAACACTAACTCTGGCTTTATCCATAAACTTGCTGGACGTCAACGTAGAAAACAATATATCTTGGCGTAATCACGTCACCAAAGTTCCCAAAGCAGCAGCACAAAAGCTAAGATCACTCTATAAAGCAAAAAAGTTGTATGCTCCTCATCAGCTCTTAGTGCTCTATAAGGCTCAGATAAGACCATCTCTCGAATACTGTTCCAATTGTGGAGCTCGGCACCCAAACACTTGCTCAAGATACTGGACTCCATACAGAGGAGAGCAGTCCGTTTTGTGGATGACCCAGAGTTGACTAAAGACCTTGATAGCTTTGAACATCGAAGAAAGGTGGCGGACCTATCTGTTTACTATAGATACTACTACGGAAGGTGTTGGAACGAGCTGGCACTTATGATTCCACCCAGAGTTATGCAAAACAGAACCACCCGTTAGACACAAGTTGTTCATCAATATACGATTCAGTTACGAACACCTAGGACGTCGCTGTTACGGGACACCTTTTTCTATAAGCCTACCTCGCTCTGGAATGGAGTTCCGAGTAACGTCTTTTCCGAACATTATAACCTAAAACGCTTCAAGTCCAATGCCCACCGTTATCTCCGCACAAGCACCGCTCGTTGTGTGTAGAATTTTCCTCTTGTGTGTGCCGATCATAAAAAAATAGAAAAACAGTGGAATTAGAGACATTCCACAGAGCCTCTAAGGGCAAATGGAATTTTATATTGCTGAAAAATTTATATTTTTTCAGTTTACCTTATAATACAATAGGTACCAAATTTATTAATTTATGTTTAAAACGTTGGTCACTGATTTTAAATATCTGGAAATATTTTAAACAATTTGATTCACTTTATGAGCTAATACTTTTGTAAAACGTCAAGTATTTTCTCTCTCTTGATTAATTTTTGTGCATTTGATTCAATGACACTTGTTTGAGTTTACGTGTAGTGAGAGTTAATTAAATTTTGAAAAGTGCAGCAACAACGCATGTTCGAGAAGAGCGAAAGCGGAAGGAGAGATAGAGGCGAGAAGCCAAGTCGGAAGAAGAAGGATTGGAGCTTGACCTTCACGAATGATGCGACGGCACACACGCACGTTACTCTTAAGAAGCATAGTTTGTAGCAGTTTTTGTAATCCTACAATCCAAATAAAGAAATTGGTCGGGATAAACAGCGCTTTTATTATTGCTTAAAACCATAAAGAAGGATGTGGTATTTTAATTAACCACTTTTAATGGACAGTATAACATAGGGTGGTGAGAGAAATTGAAACATGTATTCGGTATTGATATAATTTAATAATGCAGGTGTAAATTGCATTTAAATATAATGGAGACAAATAAACAGTGTTTTCTAAGTTAAATAGAAAATATATATGTACAATTCTTAGACTAAAACTTTCAATCACTCATCATTCGTTTAAGTATAAAACTAAAATTACAAAAGGTTTCTTAAAATTAGAAATGTCTACTGAAGAGTCTTGATTGTTTGATTTAAAAATTAGTTTTTATCTTTCTTATTTTAATACTTCGTTCTCCAACTAAGCAACTTTCACACAGCATACCTTTTCACTTTGACTGCTTTACCTGCCTTGCTTTACAGGAATTTGACCAGGAATATCAGTCTGCCTTCCGCCATTTTATATTCCAATTTCCAACGGGAACGGGGATGCTATCGTTTCTGACTTCGAAGAATTGCTTTAAAAAAGCTCAAAAGGAGGGCTTTGTACCTTGGACAAAGATAACTGAGGTGCACGAAATATTCTCTAATATTTGTGCATACAAGAGAAATTGGCCCAAAAAGGAATTTGACCTTTGGCCGGAGAACAGCACGTTTTACTGCTATTTAAGCGAACGTCTTAACTGAACTGTGAGGCTAGAGAGCAGCTGGACTGATCTAGTACATTTTAGTGGATGTAAGACACTTTCAAACTAATTAATTGCCTCAAACAGAGCTAGGACAGGGCTAGATGTTTTTGGCGCGGAAACTGGGAGATAGGAGAGCTGTGACTAGACAGATCCTACGCGAATGAGTGTTTGCTACGCACTAACTTGAATTTCTTTCTTCGAGCGAGTCGCCTGCTGGCGCCACGATCAAATAAAAAGTGGTGTTTGGCGCTTTGCCGAATTCATTTGAAATTACAAGGATAGAAGCTGTTTTCTTTCTTTATTTGACAGACTGATTGTTCACAAGGCTGACGGAGACAAAAATACATTGACTTTAAAACGATTACAAACGTTTTCCATTACCAGTGAAAGTTGGCTCTATTGTAATCTCTTATATTGACAGCACTGCTGTACAGGTTCGCATTAAGGGATCGTCCGTCTAGGTTTGGACTAAGGGGTTTTGAAGAACTGGCATACACTGATTTAAATGTACAAATTGGGTTGCACCCGGGGTGAAATAAATCTATTTTGTGTTTAATTATGGTTCATTCATTCTAGATACATACAGGGTATTATCACCAAACTATATGGTGAAAAACGATAGTTTTTACACGTGTTGGGGTGTTTCCCCAACAGAAATCAAGAAGGATATGATGATCGTTCCCTACGACAGGGTGGTCGTTCGCATGTAAAGAGGGTAAGAAATGCTTTTTATTGAACAACCTTTATATAATCCAATGCCAATCCTTTCTATTTCTAACTATATTCTACTTGACAAATTCAAAACAAAAAAAATCAAATGTCTGATATATATTGAATATGATTCGTGACATTGTAAATCGCAGAGTGCGTAGGCTATTTCTATTTTCTATGTATCTGAGTACTAGTTTGAAGACGGTGATCTTTATGTGGACTGAAACTCCTGTGCAAAAGTTTGAAGTCTATCTCCACGATGTTTTCCTTTTCCGAGACCATGTATTTGAAAGTTTCCTGTCGTATGTTTGCATGAAAATCCCCAATCACGATGTATGTGATCCGTTTGGGAATGTCTGCAACTATTTTTTCGATATTCCTGTAGAAATTTTCGATGCTCCAATCAAATTTGTCAGCTGTAAGCGAGTAAATGTGTACAATAATCAATTTGAATCAGTTGTATATAGCTTTATGCAGAAAATTATTTGATATACGCTTTCTTTAGATTATGCTGACACTGCTGGTACCAAAGACATATAAAAAAATAGACGGATTTATTTACTAAATATGAAGACGCCACCATAGTTTTCCTTCTTCTTTCCCCTCTTATAAAATAGTACGCAAGCCGTACTATTACTTACAGCTACTGCAGCCCTGTTGCCGATGACACCTAACAGAACGTCTGTATGGTGGCAACTTGTTTTTAATAACATGACAGAAAAATTCCATTTATTAGAAATTAGAGTATGTAAAAATATAAATTTTTCGCTTTAAAGCATATCGTGTAGAGTAAAATACTCACATATAACCATCTATAATAGAAAACTTGAATCAAAATTGAAACACAAAAAAAATACGAAGTGTCATAACTATTTTCCGCTAGAAACTTCAATTTAACTGGACCCTATGTCACTATTTCACCACTTCACATTGTTCACGAAATCAGCAATACTCCCTCTTGCCGCGCACACCCATAACGTCGCGTAGCCGGCATTCGTCTAGACATAACTGGCGGCCATGTTCATGAAAACAGACTATCCAATCGTTTGAACCCAAATATTACATTCCATGCGTAAGTAATGAGAGTCTTACTCTGCGAACGTTATTTTAGAAACGTAAGTACCTATTTTAACTATTTCTTATTTGCTACTACATGTTTAAAGGGTTAATAGAATCCGATGTTTCTTTGTCATAATTATTAGTTGCAAAACGGTATGGAAAATTAATTAACGCTTCAAATTTAGTTGTTGATATAGGTCATGCAGCAGGAAAATAGGTGATCCTTAACAATAATGCTATCAAAATTACTTAACAGAATTATTTAATATAATAAGAGGAACCTATTTAAAGTTTATTTACGAAAAGAAAAAGTATGTGCCTCACATTTATAAGCACACAACTTAAGTGAAACTTCAGAAAGAGATATGAGGAATTGAGTTTGTATTTTTGTAAGCTTTTTTCCGCCAACTTTTGCCCCCGGTTTCGACACTTTTTTGTTTTTTTTTTGCTTTCTTTTCAACTTTTTTTCCTCATAAAGCATTTGAATTTTCTTTCCATTTTTGCCATCCCTGACCTCGTAGCTCAACTCCTTCGCCCTTTTTTCGCCGAAAAACGCGTTTTTCTAACTGTGTAACGAGGTCGTCGCTTGTCAGATTTTTCGATTCTTGGCTCCGTTGCAGAGATATCGACATAAACGTTTTTTCCCCAAAATCGCCCTTAAGTTAGAGTTAGAGCCCCGGTCCCCCCATATGATCAAAAGTAGCCCCCCACGAGGAGCGGGGGGGGGGGCTACCTTTGATAAAAATTTTGACCTCGTAGCTCTTCCCGTTCTCCCGAAATGAATTATTTTAGTTTTTCCTTCTCCCCCTCTCCTGGCGAAGCGGGGGAGGATACGGGCTCCAGTTTTAGTCCAGGTTCCTCATTTTACATTTCTTGAAAATTTCAGCCCTCTAGCTGTACTGGAACAGGCTTCATTAAAGTGTTTCACTTTGATTTCCGTTTCATTTGATTTTCGTTTTTTCGGACTTACCCCCGCTAAAGAAGTTTCACTTAAAAAAATGTGGAATATTAATTTTGTTTCATACTATCAATATTTAAATCCATAGAGAAAGTTACCGCTTATTACTTATTGGATGTTTCAATCTGGGACTATTTTTCGACGCGTAGCAAACACTCGAACGTGCTCATTTTCTATTGGTCGTATGCGCGTAGGTATACAGTGGCTCTTCTCTCTAACTGATTGGCGGGATGGCTTGATAGTTGTTCGTAATGAATGAAATTTGTTTTTTCGTATGTTTCTTTATATAATTAGTATTATTTCTAAATACACCGGCACTGCGGCCAGCGTGGCTTTTTTCCCGAACGGTAACTTAAAATTGATTTTTTCAGTTATGTGCATATTTCAATATTAATAAATTATTCTTTTATGTCTAGTCATTTTGATTTATGTAATGGCTTATTATTTTGTAGGCTTATTTCAATATTACCTGATTTTAAACAGGTGTCCCCTAAAATATTATGCCTATGGTGCGCCGCCGGGAGAAACATGATGCGTCGCGACGCATCATATTTCTCCCGGCGGCGCACCGCGTCGCCGTCGTCGTGGCCGTACAGGAATGAAACGTTTGACGCGCTTCGTCCGCCATCTTCACTACTTTCATTCATTACTTTATCCCCTCTTCACGTTAATATTTCTACTGTTGGCGTGTAAAGATGTGGTAATTTATGAGTGACCTGCTCTGTCTGTTGTTTTTTTATATGTCTTTGGCTGATACCTTGTTGGTGTTGGTCTGTTTCAGGGGAATAGGTTTCATGTTCAGTCATTTGTCATCGACCAGACCTCACTTCGTCTCATTTCACTTATTCCCATAATATGTATGGACATCTTTGACATATCTTGTATGACATTATGAATCTTGCCGGCAGCAATCTTTATGCTGTTCTTGTTTATTTTCATATTTGTGTTACTGGAGTTTCGTATGATGATGATATGAGAAGTTCTGGTCATCAAATTGCTTATTCCATTACCGTATTTTGGTTGGACTAGACCCACATATTATATTGGCAGTTATTATTTGATAAATCGGACATTTATGTTTGTGTTGCTGTTTGGTCATAATTTTACCTTTTGTGTTCGATTTGGTACAAGCATTTTATAATAAAAGACTATTAAGATAATTCTTATGGACGAAATTCTCCAAACCTAAGTAACTCACAAAAACTCTGTTAGATGGCGAAAAGATATAGTTTCATTTAAAATAATCAGTTAAAATATTTTGCCCTCTGTTGACGACAATCTGCACTTGGTAAATACAGATTTCATTTTTAAGGGGGTGTGGTATGCTGTCGGCATAAATATATCAGGCAGTAACAAGGTTTATTGAACTTGGGGCAGGAATGCATCATTCAAACTGGCAGTTGGTGGAGTAAGGGACTGGTTAATACTTGTAGAATCTGAATACTATTCTCCGATATTGACAAGGTCATTTCTTTCTTTAGAATAAAATAAATTGGAAATTAGAGGTTTGGGAATATGTTATATATTTTAATTTATTTATTAAGTAAGCGGGAACGTGAGCTCGACCTAGACCGAACACGAGACAGCTTGAATTTTTACGTGAAATTTGGTACTCGGACAGTAGGAGACCGTGGAACCTTCCAAGTAGGTTCCAGAAATTTTTATTCGGTCAAAATCGATGACCGTCGTTGAAGCAGTTCGGAGCAGAGCGATTAAAACGCGAAAAAAAAAATTGGGAACCTACCGGTGCCTATTTAGGCATCTAAAAGAGTCCTTGAAGATAATCGGCTGACGAATTTCAGTCAAATTCGAATCTGACATCTGCGGGAGCCTACCGCCAATAGGTTCCGCGGTAGGAGACAGACGAGATCGAAATTTTTGTTTTACTTGCTAAAATGGGTGCCCAAACTTTTCGAAAGTGGAAAATCGGCGTTTTCGATCCCTAAATAATAATTCGAAGGAAACCGCTTCCGAACGTCTTTTTATATTTAGACGTTTTTTTGGTATATGGAACCTACCCGCAATCCGTCTCCTACCAGTTTTTTTAGGTAAATTTCGAGCCAACGAGTTCGTATTCGGTACGGAGACGAAGGGGACCGGGCCTGAACACCCCCCTCCCCAAAAAAAAATTCGAGCCCCTAGGTCTCCTATAGGCTCTGCAGTAGGAGACGAACGAAATCGAATTTTGTTTTCTGGAACGTTTCGAATCCGACCTTGTCTGGAACCTACCACTGATAGGTTCCGCGGTAGACGCCTAGGGAAACCTTAATTAATTGATATCGAAATTTCAGATTTTTTAAATTGGCCCCAAAATGATAACCACAGAATGGAACCTAAATCGGTGGAACCTATTCGAAAAGTAAGTTCCCGCGTGGTTTTTAATCCGGTCGGCTCCGGGATGTAAATATAAAAATATAGGAATATCGGCAAACGTACAAAACCGTATTAATCGACCTTACCTTTATTTTGACCAGTAGGAGCCGGAATAACCTACCGGAGGAGCCTAACTTTTTTTTTTCGGATCGACTTCAAATTTTGGATTTAGACTAAGGTCACGAAGACAAACAAAAAAGTTCTTTACGCAATGCAATATTCTTAGTTTTCGCGATATAGGACACTAAACGAGAAAAAACGTAACTCGAAAATTACGGGGCAGACGAAAAAAACACTTACTACCAAAAATATGTATTTTGATAGCGGTTAATCTATAGTTGGGACGTTGTAATTAAAAAAAATCGCTCTTTTTAAAAAAGACGTTTTTTTCGAACTTATTCGCGAATATCTCAAAAATTATTAAATTTAAAAAAAATGTAATTATAATTTGGAATAAAAAGTTTTTATGAATTTTTTCGTCAGACGCTAAATAACGGAGGAATTTTAAAAAATGGAGAAATTAAAAAAAAAATTTCTTTACCACCCTGTATGTTTTTAAAAAAATGTATTTTTATTATAGCGAGATGTTAACGGATCCCTTTAATCGTTTCTAACTTAAAAACTAACTAATTTTTTCAAAAAAAATTACGATAAACAAATCGAGATTTTCATTAAATCGGCTGTAATTATTGTAATACGGTATAAGCGTTTTAACTAAACGGTATATAGCAAAAAGATGGGTTTCTTGGGAGACTTTAACGCGCAGTATTTCGTTCGATCGTACGACGTACGACGTTTCGTTTTTTTTTTAATTGGCTAAACGTAATTTTTCTATTTTCCCAATTTTCTCCGTAGCGGAGAGAGATATCTCAAATCGGTTTGGGCCAGTGTCTGCATCGTCTGAGGGTCGATCGAAACGACACGCTTCTATAACATTTTTCGATAGGACATCAAATAACGTAAGTATTCGATAAAATATCTTTTTCGTCTTAAAAATTAGCATTTTCTTCATATTTAGCCACGAATTAGGGAATTTCGTAGGTGGATGATATTTTTCGTTTCGAATACTTTAGGAGGGGGTTTTTGGGAATGCCGAATTCGATTTTGGCATCGAGAAGGTCGTATGACATTTCTGTACAGAAATATTTAGAAAAAGTAGATATTTTGAAAAAAAACTAACACCCTGCATATACTTTTGAAAATGTTATTTTTCTACAGCCGCGCGCAAAATAACTAATTACTAAATTCAAATGAAATCGCATAATCAACGAATGCCGTGGATCCTTATTTTGCGCTCTAGCGCGAACATGGAAAAGAAAAATCTCACTTTTTCCGTCGAGTGTGCTATGAATGGTCATGGAAACCGAAGATAAATAAATGACAGTCGTGCGTTTATTACAGTTTGTTGCTGGCACTCCTGTTCTAAATATGCCCGAAGCCCGAATATGCATATGTCAAAACTGACAGCCATTTGCAAATTTCAGAATAAGTATAGAGACAAATGTGCATTTAATTTAAAAAAAGGAGCTGTAGAAAAAGTTCTGTGTGTTTTTCGAGCGCAAAGTAAGATTGCCGTTTTCGAAAGTATACTGCGCTCCGCTACGCGTCGCGCAGTAACATTCTTTCTCAAGCGGCAATCCGTTACTTTGCGCTCTAAATACACAAATAACTATTTAATGATGGTAAGATGGAAATGGCTTCCTTTAACCGTTTCCGAGTTAAAAACGAACAATTAGGACATGTAGTTGGAGGGTACGTTTTTAAGTTTTCGTATCCATACTACTAATTATTAGCATTTTTATAATTATTAAAAAAGGACGTAACCGGCTGCGGCGTCTTCTGCAATACGTGGATACGCCTGCATGGCAGGCATGGGTATGCTGCTGCTACTATAACCGATTTAAAAAGTGCAATTTGTTAAATGAATATAAAATGCACACATTTTGCTTCCCATCGTTTTTCTTGGGAGCTTCGTGCTACGGCTATTTTAGAGTTTAACTCGATATATCTACCTAAAATCATTTTATAAGTTATAAAATGCTAAAATGTAGAAATTAATTTGAGAGAAATTTTTTATTCTATACACAGCGTTTGGTAGGTCGATGCGTTAATTTCAATTTTATACTTAGATTAAATTTAATATAAAGAACATTGCAATACATATGTATTGTTGATAAATATTTTTTAATGTTTTAAGCAACAATACAGCTTAAACTTGGTTTAAAAATTTTTGAAATTTTAAGAGGTTTTGTTTTGTTTACAGAAAAACATTTTAATTTTAAGTTGAAGAAGTAAGTAGTCCATAATCTCGCAGTGGTCAGGACTTTTATTTCACTTCTATTTTAATTTTATTTCGTTTTCTTACTTTCCAAAAATTCCGCATCTAATCGAAACCGCACTAAACTTTGGAGAAAAAAAAAATCATAGTTGTACATATTTTATTATAAAATTACATTTTTTGTCAGGCACACCTATTGATTCATTTAATAATTATTATGGGGATTGCGTAGATGTTTAGTAATTTTCTGCTACCTAAATTATTAGTGCAAAATAAATTATAGTTTAAAAAACTAAAAAAACACGCTTTGATCGAAACCAAACTAAAAAATTATAAAATAGAATAAAGTGATTCAAAAATATGATTTTATTTTAAAAGGCGTGGGGTGCTTAAGTGCCATAAGTTTATCACAAAAATCAATTTATCGCTTTGATTGACCATCAGTTTATATGTCAAATTTGATTGATTACCTCAATTGACTAGCAGACTATATGAAGTTATTTCATCATTTCAATTGGTCAACAATTTATGTGCAAAATTTCGTTTGAATTAACAAGAGTTCATCAACAAAACTCAATGACCAATAATTTATAGATAAATTATTTACTCTCCCAATTGACCTGCATTTTATATGAAAATTTTATTTAGGTATCGTTTTAATTGATTGGCGTTTTGTAAGAAACACTAGATTTATCAGTTCAATTGACTATCAGTTTATGAGGAAAATCAATTGGTCGTTTTAATTTACCAACAGTTTATATTTCATTGATTACTACAATTGACCAGCAAATTATATAGAAAGTTAATTTATCGTTTCAATTGGCCAGCAATTTATATGTAAAATTTCGTTTGAATTAACAAGAGTTTATCAGCAAAATTCAATTAATCATTCCAGATGACCAATAATTTATACGTAAATTAGATTTGCTCTCTCAATTGTCCTGCAGATTATAAGACAATTTTGTTGGCAACTTGTAAGAAAGACTAGATTTACCGTTTCAATTGACTATCAGTTTATGAGAAAAATCAATTAGTCGTTTTCATCTACCAACAGATTATATGCCAAATTTCATTCATTACGTCAATTGACCAGCACATTATATGAAAAGTTAATTTATCGTTTCAATTGGCCAGCAATTTATAATCATTTCGTTTGAATTAACAAGAGTTTATCGGCAAAAGTCAATTCATCATTTCAGATGACCAATAATTTATATGTACATTAGATTTAACTTCTCAAATGACCTGCAGTTTATATGAATATTTTATTTAAGTATCGTTTCAATTGACTGGCGGTTTGTAAGAAGCTCTAGATTTATCGTTTCAATCGACTATCAGTTTATGAGAAGAATCAATTGTTCCTTTTGATTTACCAACAGTTTATATGCCAAATTTCATTGATTACTTCAGTTGACCAGCATAGTTAATTTATCATTTCAATTGGGCAGCAGTTTATATGCAACATTTAGTTTGAATTAACAATAGTTTATCAGCAAAACTCAATCATTCCAGATGACCAATAATTTATATGTAAATTAGATTTACCTTCTCAATTCACCTGCAGTTTATATGAAAATTTAATATAAGTGTCGTTTCAATTGACTGGCGATTTGTAAAATACACTAGATTGATCGTTTCAATTGAATATCAGTTTATGAGAAAAATCAATTGGTAATCTTGATTTAGCAACAGTTTATATGCCAAATTTCATTGATTACTTCAATTAACCAGAATATTATATGAAAAGTTAATTTATCATTTCAATTGACCAGCAAAATTTCCTTTTAATTAACAAGAGGTTATCAGCAAAATTCAATTAATCATTCCAGATGACCAATAATAAGTTTACTTTTTCAATTGATCTGCAGTTTATATTAAAATTTTGGCAACTGACTGGCGGTTTATAAGAAACACTAGATTTATCGTTTTATTATAAAATAATAATATCATAACTACAATCGCAAACGAAATTCGGACAAAGTGTTCAAGGTCAACTTGTTTCCTAACAAGTCGCCGCCGGCGCTTGAAAAATAGCATCCCTCTGTTAGTGTTTGAAAGTACTACGGTCTTCCAGAGCCCTCTGCTGATATTCATGTTAACTTTGTTAATATCGATTATTTATTTGCATTTTTCAGGATAATTTAGTTTCCGTAGCGCTTCGTAGGTGGAGACGTTCCTGGGGCTATTTTAAGCGACGGAGAAATTTTAGCATTGCGATTATCTTAATAGTCTTTTATTATAAAATGGTACAAGTGATTATTATATTTAGTGTTTTTGATTTTCTCTTAGTTTCGTATCTCAGACATAAGAAAATTTATATTATGCCTTTTTCTTTTCTAAAAAGGTATTAATATCGGGGTATAACTTATCTAGTAAACAGCATACATTCTTTAGTCAATAGTTTTTCATTAAGAGGATTTAAAATCAATGTTAAATAAATTAAAAGTTTAATTAATTAATAGGTAATTGTGGTTACAAATTTGTATATTTTCAACTGTAGAGCATTTATACTGAAAGCCTATTTCGCATAATACAAATATAAAGATAATTCTTAAATTAATTAATACAGTTGAGTTATGAGAACTATTTTTCGGTAGATGTTCAATCTGCAGCAAAACAGAATTTGGCGGTAACAAACGTTTAATTGAATTCGGTGCATCTGTTAAAATGTAGGTGAAAACTAAAATAAAAATATAAACATCAACGAATTTATTCTCTGAAGTCGGTTGAAGTCCAGTGCTTTTTAATGTATTTTAGAAACACATTGCACCAAGTATAGGAATAGTATATTATTTTTTTTACTACTAACATGATAAATCACCATTATTTACTCCATTCCTCA
>JAEQML010067748.1:0-18833 GCA_016904865.1 Pissodes strobi
GCAGGGTGTCTCACGGTGACCGTCCATTAGAATATTTTGAAAAGTAAAGCCATTTGAATTCTGAAAATTAGTACCGTAAGGTTTTCAAGACGCTCTATCCGATTAAAATTACAGCAACGTTGTGCGACTTCCGGTTCTACCGGAAGTAGATGTCAAGTTGGTTATTTTAAACAGAACACCCTGTATATTATAGCATATTTTGATTTTGCGGAGAATTCTAGACATATTTCATGAATAACCAACTGTTTTTGAAATACTGACAGTTGAAAATCGACCATTTACCAAGCTTGACAGCCTGTAAAATCTAAACGGCTAAATATAGAGCAAAATGGTCTGCACTTGCCTATCTTGGTTTTTCATAAGCTATCGCTATGGTATTTCAGGCAATACTTTTTAAATGCCCTATAAGACAGATATTTTTAAAACGTAATATATGAATATAGAAAAACAGTAACAATGTGTTTTTTCCCAAACCATTTTGCAAACCTGTAAATCATTTAACTCAATTTCAGCAAAACTTAATATCTTGTTTTATAGAGAATGTTGGCTGGATGTGCCTGGCGCTTTACAAGGAAAACGTTTGGTCTATTCAACTGAGCGTGAAATTATGTAAAATAACTTTTCCGCTAAGTTCGTTCCACCGAGCTGTCGTACGTTTTCCTAAGCAAATTTCAGAACTTTCAGCTTACTTTATTATATGTATACATTTGTTGAATTCTAATTCAGTTTGTCATCTTGTTTGCTGGAGTATTAAACTAGAATAGAGGCATCTTTGTTGAAGCAAAGCACAAATAATCCCTCTTTTGCACAACTCAAGGCACATACGGCTAGTACACAAAATTCACATTGAAAAACAATATACACTGCACTTAATTAATTGTCTACATTATTTATTAATCTTAATCATTGTTGTAATATATGTTTGCATATTGTATTACAAGAACAACATTGTCTTAATTAGAAGAATCAGAGTGTAATATCCCGTTAAGAACCTATCAAGATATCACTTACAATATGAGAGCTATTTCAAATTGATATATTAGATATTTTCACGAAATTAATGTGGCTATAATTCAATTTGGAATAGATAAATACAAAAGGTTCAGCTTAAATATGAATGGACCAAATATATGATAATTTGTATATCACAGTTCAACAACACTCTTTAACTATCAACAATCAATTTGTCGAAAGATTCTCTCATTTTACTTACTTGGGTTGCTCACTAAATCTTAACTGAGACCACTCGAAAGAGATTAAACGTAGGAAAGAGCCAGAACAATATTTTCACAAATGAGATCAGTTCTCTGTTGTCGGGATTTAAATTTGTCTCTCAAAAGATGAGTAATATCAAAAAATATTCTACTAAAATATTCTTTGGTAATATCTTCATATTGTATATGCTGCTCCACTCTCCTGTATGGTGTTGAGGTTTGCCAGAGGCTATGGAAAGAAAATTACAAGAATTTGAGATGTCGGTATATCGACGAGTGTTGAGAATACCATGGGTAGACCAACCAATGAGGAGGTTCTCCACTGAATGACGAGTGCACCTGAATTGTTGCTCATTGTAAACGCAGAAAATTAGAATATTTAGACATGTTTTTAGGAACAATAACAAATAACGATTTCTATAAATTATTATTCAAGGTAAAGTCGATAGTCGCAGGGGTCTTGACAGAAGAAGACTTTTCTGACTTGCAAATTTGAAAAAATGTTTCCATACAACGACGTCTGAGCTCTTCCGTAGAGCAAGCAAAGTACGTATATCCTTGATGGTAGGTAGCCTACATCTGCAAGGGATAAGGCAACACAAGAAGAAGAAGATAGGAAGGTTAGATACCTGTTATCCAGTCATTCATATTTTGTGATTCACTTAGTATCGATTTATATTTGCATTTTTCATACTGTATATTGTGACGCCTGCTTGTAGAAAAAAAATTAATGACCAGATAACCCTTTATGTCTATTTCACTGTTATTTGTATCTTCAGCAAGACACATCTCCGATAAATATACTATAATTCACTTCACTTTTATGATACAATAAACTGGTCATATTTACACACACATAAGATTGGTTGCTATGCTTTGTCTTTATTAATCAGGACATGGTATATTTGATTACTGTGTTGCACAACTATTACAAGCTGTATGATGATAATCAATATTAGGAATACGGAGAACTTCAAAGGCGCGTTGCACTTTGCGAATACTACTTTAGTAGATTGGCAGTTATCAACTTTATGATCACTAGCACATTTAGGACAAACTTGCTTCAAACTCTGAATTTCTTTTCAAGGTAACCAAATTTCTAACAAGAGCAGCACTGAACTATATTTATAAGATTAATCAACTTACCTGTAAGGAAGATCAATCTTAATTATTCGAGCTCCGTAGTCCTTCTATGATAGTTGGTAGGTCTCGTTTTATGTCCTATCAGCGCACAGAGTTTAAAGATAAGTAAATAATCACCATGGCCCGCCCGGTACCAAGCCATATCCATCAGTTCATTTGTGCCGGAACAAATCGCACTAGTCTGGGATTACGTATAAAGATGTGGTGGGCAAAGAAAGACTACGAAGCTCGAATAATTAAGATTGATCTTCCTTACAGGTAAGTCGATTAATCTTATAATTATTCATCGCTTCTACGTCCTTCTATGATAGTTAGTAGATGTTTAAAGCAAAATACAGTGCGATTTAAGTGCAGAACAATAGTATGATGGAAACTACACTCACACTTAGGTATAGATGTACACACCCACGTATAAGAACATAATTTGGTTAGTCATATAGAAACGTTACAAACGATTTTTATAACCTCTCCTAAATGATCAATATTTATATTCCGTATTATGCATCTAGCAAAACTGTTTTGCTAACTATATACAATTCAAAAAGTTTTTATTTACCTAAAAAATGACGAATCACTGTCTTGTGTTTCACCACTCGTCATATCGTTCTTTTTGTCTTTCACTTATTTTCGCATCGCACTGCGCATTAAATAATATCTACTGCACGTGACGGCACTTTAAAATGAACTGATGCACATGGCTTGGTACCGGGCGGGCCAGGGTGATTGCTTACTTATCACATTCTTTAAACTCTGTGCGCTGATAGGACATAAAATGAGACGTACCAACTATCATAGAAGGACGTAGAAGCGATGAATAATTATATATTCTACAGCCTTATATACTCTCCAACCAATACTTGAGCTGTTTTTTTTTAATTATTACTCTATATGTAGTCGGATTCACTTCCAAAATTCGTTAATTTTTACTTTGGGTATGTGGAGATGGTTTTATAAATTTTATCAATTAAATCCTCTTCGTTTCCAAAATTTTGGATCAATGAAATCGAATTTTTTGTGATTATTATGTACTTAATTTCTCCAATATTGAGACATAGGCCATATCTTGCACTGCTACTGACAACCTCATTCATAAGTTGTCCATTATGAAGTCTGTAGGTACCACAGTTACATCATTATACCATATATTGTTTAATCGCTATCCATTTACAAGTATGCATAAGGCATAGGTCACAATATTGTCCTATTTGAATCTGAATAGTTTGAGTTAATTGAGGATGGGGGGGGGGGTCGGTGGAATATTCAAAAATAAAATGATGGTATTTAAATTTAAGAAGTAGATACCCAAAAAGGTTTTAAAATGTTCCTCTTAATAAATCATGATAAATTATCTGAATTGGTATGTCAACGGTAAAATACGAGTTTAAAGCACGGAAGGTCGTTTGCGCAAGATTTAACGTTTCGCGATTTTTATTTTTTCGAAGTCTTATAAATACCGTACAAACTGCATTTACATTTCGAATAAATTTATAGAGACCGCTTTTTAAATGGTATAATGACTTTTGAATTAGGTTGTGCACAGTGACGTAGTCAGGTTTTGGGGTCGGTAAAGGCAGGTAGATCAAAGGGGCGTAGTGGCAAATTTATTAAGGCTGTGTTGGGGCGTGTAGGTGTTGTGAAGGAGAGGAGGTGAGGTTTTAAGCAAGAAACATGAGTACATCTGTTGAAAAAATGTGAATATCATCACATCTACCATTTCATCATAATTGCGCAATTGCGCATGTGGCATCGAAATTTACGCCCGATCGCCAGACGCTTGTACTTTCATTACGTATTTATGAGGCGCCGCGAGGGCGCTGATCGATAGAGGTGGGGTGTAATCGTCTCCTGCCCCGCTACTGCTGATATAATTTTACATTTAATAATAACACATATTAATTCATATACAATTCAGAGACCTCAACACTATCAGTTTTTCAGAAATTTTATTAGAGGTTTTAAACAATAATGTCATTTATAGAAATTCCTATATCAATATCAATACATTATTAATGTGTATTTCAATACATTAATGTGAAAGTAACTTCTGTATCTATAAAATAATTGATCAAATTAATTACTCCGAAATCTCCCATGATTTCCATCAGGCAATAAACAAATTTAATAAAAAATATTTCGTACTTTGTATTTCGTTTCATTTCAGCCAACCTGCAAAATTCAATTAAGATTTAGAGATTTACCAATATTTATTATCCTTGGTATTTCCACGACGTAGCTTTGGCAATAAAAGCAAAATCCCTAAGGCGTCTGGATCCTCGGTTATACTTAGTAAATCATGTTTTAAAAGCTATTAGTAACTTTGATTTGTATAAAAGTTTTAATGTACTAACAAACTTTGGGAGCGAAATGGATTTAAAGCCTTATTCCCTCTTGCTATTCACCTTAGAAAATTCTACCCATCCTAAACGAATAGAAAGGCTAAGTTCACTTTTGTTATTCAATACACATACAAAAGTTTTGTGAATTATAATACAATATGAGAGTAGATTGTGTATAGCATCTTTTCTGATATTTATCATACTATATGCGTATCCAAACATCATCCAGATATTTCATAATCTGATTGTGTGATTCATTTTAAACCAAAAAGTGAAGATGTCATGCTTCGTTTTCGAGGTTTTCCTAACGCTTGTAGCGTTGTAAATGCTTCCATACCCAGTAATACAGTTTCTTCCCTTTTATTGGTAGATTTATGTGGTTGATATTCTCGTTACCTTACATTGGAACTTAACATATCTATTCTGAACTTAGAATTTAAATCTTAAAGTTTAAAACAATAACTATTTCATACTTTGGAATATTGCAACGCACCCAACCGATATCGACGAATACAATTCCGAACGGTTCGTGGTCGACATTTGGCAAATACATATTTATATTTTACGCTTATTATCGGCATTATCGTCTTTCCGCGTATTATCGGCAATATCGTCTCGTAAATGCATTTTACATAAAGTGAGGTTACTTTTCTTAAAAAAGGCACGTTATATCCTAGTCTTTCTATATTAGACAGTTAAAATTATTTATAATTCAACTAGACCTTTTTCGGGTCTGAATCTTCATACTCCGCCTGCTTTTTCACTAACGTGGAGAGTTTTTCCAGTTTCATTCCGGCCGTTTGAGACCTTTTGTCAAAATGATGCTGACCGCATGGTGTGACGTGTAGCTTCACAATAAGCACCAAAGCCATAGTTGGGGCTTACCAAGTAGTTGTAGGAGTTAAGGACTAGCTACCAACCACTCCCAGTGGATTTCACTCCCTTATGACAATAAGAAAACAAGTAGGCCCTATAATTACCTTACCATATCGTACTTTATCATTTTCGAACTTACCGTTAAATGATTTTTAATTGGTTATTATATTTTATTGTATCTATTACCGTTTCTTATCGTTATTTGATTAACTATTATCGACTTTCTTTACCAGCTTATATGATATCGCCCCCTTAGTGCAACAACTAGATAACTTAAAATTAATAGTTTTGAGAAAATCCACTTTAAAGCTTCAAAACGCAAAAAAATTACACCTGTTAAGTAATAAAAAATATTTAATATTTTTACAGATATGTTGCATATCAAATTATGATTTGTTAATTTTGGAGATAATTAGATTTAATATATTTGCAGAATTTGATCGAAAACTTGAGATACTTAGTTGTTGCTGAAAATCTAGTCAAAAAAATAAAGTTATCTGTTTATAACCACTAGCAATTAAACGCAAATCACCTACTTAATAAAACTTTATTTGGTATAAAAAAATCTCAAGATTAGTTTACATAAAACCAAAAAGATTCCACACTTAACACAACTTAAATATCAATATCACTGGTATCACTTTCGGAAACTTCTATATTTTGAGAACTTTTACGTTAGTCTTCTTGGAATGGGAGACTTCCAAAAAATGCTTTATACTCGCTAGGGAGGGCCGGAAGATTCATTTGGAACAGAGACATAAGGTCGTCATATTTTTCTTTTTTAAGAGGTAGTTAACTTTAATACAAAGGCTCAAGGTTATTATTTGCAGATGATATACGTGATTTACGATTACAATTTAGTCGTCTAAACTCCCCATCAAAATCTTCTTTAAAATTAATAAGAAATGGCGTCGATTTTGAAACGTTTGACTAGCACAATTTTTGCCAACTAACCAGCTTACAGCTTTCATCTTCTTTTCTAAATTTAAATTTTCCGTCTGCATACGTTTTCCGGTCAAGAATTTGATTATGTCTAAAATCGTGTACCAAATAGGGGTTATCACCCCTTCTTCTTGCAGAGCGTGCTATAGTTTTCTAATCTGCAGGCCAGTTTGCTTTCCCAACTCTTTTTAGTTCCGTAGATATAGCAGAATGCATGGAATCGCATTCCATCTCACTATGACCAAAGACAAGAAATTTTAGTTCGATGGTTTGAAAGTGTGGAATTTCCTGAACCGCAGTTAAACACATAGCTGCCACATATTTGTTGTGATTTTGTCCTCCATATCTACCACTACAGCAAATAATAATAATAACGTATTTAATATTTGTAATGATTTGAAATAGCTATAAACGCAACTAGCTACTTCACAACTCCCACGTTTACCATCAACTTCACTCCACATGTAGCAGTTCCCTTGTTGGAAATAACATTGTAAATAGTAAAATTGAATGAACCATGTGAACTTGTTGAGTATCAAAATTGCAACATAAGACATTTTTGTTGGAGGTTTCAGCTAATTTCTTTTCGGACCTTTTTGCCTCCCGGGCCCTATCTTTGGCAGCAAGGTAATTTTTGCATTAACACTGTTTAAAAAACACCGTAAAGACAATTTAGCCGCACAGACATGCACTGACCAAGAAGGCACCGGCGCGGCGGGTAACTCTATAATGCTAGTGCTACAACTAGATATCTCAAGATGTCTAGTTATAGGATGCACGTTTTGGTAGTTGTCTATTTTTGGCCATTCTTTAAATAAGTTTGGTTGCTCGAACAAGATATATAGTTGCTGCACTAAAAACAGCATGAAAAATAGGTCAGACTTAACTGGATGACTCAAGATGCATAAATTTGGAGCTGAGGGGGCGATATTATCTTAGTTAGCAAAGGTCTCGCTAACACTACAGTAATTATGTGATTATTTTTTTTGTATTACGTACACTCATACCTAGGTGTTTCACCCTTTCTCTAGGTCATATAATTACTTATCTTAATTTTATTGAACTTATCGTTAAATGATATTTAATCAATTATTATCTATTACTGTTTCTTATAGTTATTTGATTAACTAATATAGACTTCATTTACTACCTTATATGATATTATCCTAGTTAGCAAATGACTCGCTAACACCATAATAATTATCTGATTTTTTTTTGTATTTCGTATACCTACTTAAACGCTACGCTTTTAATATGTTTTGCTGTAAGTCTTATGACAATAAACCGTCTTACCTAACCGTTACTTTATATTTTCGTTTTTATGCAGGTTACCGAATTGAGCTCACTTCGATTTCCTCTGTAGATCTTCTTTGATCAGATTTTTTTTCTTCACAGATTAAGCGATTTGATTTAATTTTGTTAACTGTTTATTTGACCACTGATGTTATTGCTGCCATGGAATTAATTTATAATAGGTTTTTTATTTAGCAGAGTGATTCTTATTTAAAGTGTTCTGTCATTAACTATGTTTAGTCAGAACTTTAAAACTTAAAATTTTAGTTAGAAATATTTCAGCAACTAGGAATTAGGCAGCAACAATGATTTAGGACTTAAGACTAAGACTTAATAATATTATAATTTGGAAGATAATTATTTTGGAGAATATTCCCTTGGGTGCGATACCATAATCTCAACTAGGTTTGGAACCTAATTAATTTTCCTTTGTGCGGTTATGTCTGTGAAGTAATTGAATATTTAAATAAATAGCTTAATTGGGACCTTTAATGTTTATAGTTTGGCATAAAGCCTACTGCTTTGATGCGTTTAATCGGACAAAATATAATATGTCAATCATTGATTATTGATCATTTGAATATTTCAACTACAAGGAAAAGCAAAATAAAAACTAATAACAATATTGAATCAAGTAACATATCCACGAACAACTAAACAGTAATAACATGAACTAAATGGGGGCAACCAATGTTTTTTGTTATTAAATGTTTTTATTAAATATTTTAATTGATGTCTTCGTTCGCTAAGTTTCTTATCATATGCTGTATTTTGATCCTCACGCAGTATGGGCTAGCTCAAAACTTTAATGGTGCAGTAATATCTCTTAAATTTAGCTTTTCTTCCCTAGTCTCACCTTCTCCCTGTTCAATGTTCACGATATGAGATCAAAATAGACAAACCTTCTTAAACTAGCAGGCAAATTTAGAGCTGATGGTCATCCTTGTATATCTAAAAGCTAGTTTGACAATTAGTATCAGCAATTCTGGATTAATGTAGGAGCAGAATTATTTCACAAATTTTTCATGTATCTGTTCTGTCTAAAAATTAAGAATTTTAGCAAATTTTATCAAAAGAAATGATTGATTATAAGTATCGCTTAATCAATCCACGTAATGCAAATGCAATATCTATTTTTCTTAATTGATGTTTTAGTTAAAATTTTGTTTTTGGAAGCATAAGTCCTTATTATTAGGAGACTCTAGAAAATAGTATTTATCAGATTTTAAAAAATGTATACAGCGCCATAAATATCTAGACTAAGCCAAACTATGAACGGACACTATGAAAGTTTATTATTTGCGTCTTATGTATATAATTAAATAAAAATCCATATCGTATATCACCCTTACATTGGTATCAGTTTCCAACGCAGACCATAAAACCAGTATGACTTTTTTTATTGCGTTTTTGAAATTGGGTTAAAGTGATGGCATTTGAATTCCGATGCCTCGCGATCTGAACCCCAGCAATCTTGTCAGCTATGCGATACACGTACTAACGGCATTAAGACGGGCTTTAGAAATACGGCAGAAGCACTAACAGCAACTTTAGAAAACGATAGCTTTTATCGAAACAAAACTACTTTCAGGTCATTCTCCGAGAATGTAAAGTTACATAGAAAATAATCTAAAATTGTATGAGGTTAAAATGAAGTGTAAGTGTAGTTAGAATTCTTGGTAGTTAAATTATTTCTAGCCAACACTATTATGAGTCACCTGGGAGCCTACCTATATATTCAGAGAGCACCATCATAAACTTCCGTTTTATCAACTAATGGAATAGGTTCAGTGTACGAAATTTCCCAATAAGACCTTTACACACGGTGAGTCACGACAAAATATATTATCCATAGGTAGGGGTTAATAATTCTGTTATGGAAATTTGTTTTAGGCGATTTATTACAGAGATTTTTTATATACATTTTGACCATGTTCCTAATTTTTTGAGATTTACCTTTCAAACTTGGTAGGGGAAGATGGGGCAAGACGGTCACGCTAAAGATTTATTTTAAAAAAGGCAATAAGAAAAAACACAAAAATACTTTGTATTTGTATAAAGACTCTCCAAACATTTGGTAATATACATATATGATTCGCAAAATGCAACATTTTAAGATTTCGAAACACCCTAAAAAATTAGCAAATTTCCCATCTTGCCTCATATAAAGGGTAAGATGGGACGGAGCATGGGGAAAGATGGGATCGAGTTATGGTTTGCAGAAATCAGTTGTTGATCAGATCAACAGGGTCATTTTCATCTACACTAGCACATGATATGTGAAACCACTTTTGACATATATGACATGCGATCCAATCTTCGTCCGATTGTTACAGTTTAAACAGTAGCATCATCATCACTGTTTCGACTAGCAACCGTTTTGTCTTTTTTCTTATCTTTATACTTTGCTTGGATGTTGTTTGCTTTCAGGTATAATTTTTTGATGCTTTCTTGTATGGCGTTGAAGCTAGAATGGCAGTTTTACCCCTTCAGTAACTTTTTCGTTCACGCTATCTCGCATCAGGAATTATAAAGGAAGGTTTTTTGTATTTCTAGAAACTGTTATCCTTTACCAAAATAAATGCAATTTTTACAATAATAAAAAAAAACTTAATTTTAATCTGAATAACAAACTACGTTATAAATAATACTTTAGCTTAAAATTGAAATAAATAAATATCAAGTGGAGATACCGAGAGAAAGCATCACTAATTGGTAAGTACTTTCCAAGAGTCATATTGATGGGGCTCGTAAATGTACTAGGACCGACTTAGATGAAAATAAGCCTATTGTTTGGTGGGTCACCAGGGCGGTTCTAAGCATAGGCACCCCAAAAGAAGCCCGCACTACTACACTACTATTGTGTCACAGTTCAGGTGAAAAATGATTCTACGTCAATTGTTAAAATCAGCTTTTTTGTTTTAGGAAATAAATGGAATAAAAGGTTGGTGATCGTAATCATAATTCATTATTTGTATTTGGTATAACTTAATGTGATGTTTAAGTGTTTGACCAACCTGACGAGAGTATTTCCCACTGTCTGCCAGCAGGAAGTTTAAGATGGTTTTTGAAAAAATCATAAATTATTTATAGCCAAATAATAGCCAAATAGCTGAAGCATAGACTGTTTAAATAAATTAATATGTATAGTTTTAGGTATTTTTTTTAAACATAGTAGTAGAAAATGAGTAGAGTGTGAGTATAGAAATAAATAGTGACTAACTGCTCCTGATTCCTGGTCCTGAAATATTGTATTTACACGAAGCCCGGTAAGAATTTAACAATGTAACCATTAATAGGCCTACTGTATCATATTAAGAAGTTTTCATTACAACGTTAAGCTGTAATAAGTCGTTTTATTATGTTTTTCGATTTTTCCGTTTAGTTTAATCTCGTATTATGGACAGCCGCAAAATACGAGCCAATCAACATACAATTAAACCAAGTTGCTCTACTGTTCCAAAAAATAACACACGTTCACCTACCTGCTCAAACCAGCTCCAGAAGTTTGAAGTCGAAGTGGTAAGTAAGTTGATGAAAAATAATTAAAGAAGTTGCCGAACGCCTAGGCTGAACTCACTTTCCTTTTGAAAACAGATAGCTTAATGTTCTTATTCTGGTTGAGGAGCAAAAGATATTTTTGGAAAATACATTTCTACTCTTTTACATTTTACTTTACTCTAAATAAACAAATTATCACATATTCTTTTCAGGTTACAAAAAATTTAGCAGAAGTTTCCCAGACATTACCAGTTTCAGCGGATTCTCCCACACCTGTTTTAACTTTAAGTGAAAATGGTTGCTTGGAAAATAACATTGGATTCTGGCCTTAGATTATGACACAAAGTAATAGATATTTCTGCATAAAAATGGACTCCATAGCACTTCAGCACAGTGATTTATTTGATTGTAAATCTTTGAAACGAAGCGATGGAATTGCTGCATGTAGTTTTACATGAAAATGCCGAACAAGTTATTGTGATGGGAAAATGCTGCTGGGTATCTGCTTAAATACGAAATTTCTAAAAAATAGATTGATTTTGAGATTGATGTGTGATAGTGAAAAAGATCTAGCATTTGGAGATGAAAACAAAATACCGAGAAATAGTAACTACCTGGGACTACTGGAGCTTATTGTAGAAATAATTTTTTTAGCAATTACATAAAAAAATATGGAAACCATGGGAGAGGTCACACAAACTACCTATCCCGGACGATTTGCTAGAAAGTTGTTCAATTACTTCGCAAACGAGTTTTCAATAAAGTTATCTCTCGAATCAAACAGTTAATGTACTATTCCATATCATTAGGTTCAACTCTAGATAAAGTTTACGTTGATCAGCGTACTTTGATGTTTAGATATTTAGAAGAATACATCCCTGTTGAAAGATATGTGACATTCATGCCCATCCAGGGCCACAAAGCTAAAGATATGCTTCAAAGCATGAGCAGAGGGAAATAGACATTAAGAACTGCCATGGTCAGTATAATGATAACGCTTCTTCAATGAGAGGAAAGTACAATAACCTTCAAGCGTTGGTACTAACAGAAAAAAATTGTTAGTACGGTTACCTTGCGCTGGGCATTCTCTTAATCTTGTAGTGTAAGCTGCTGCCGAGTTCTGCCTGGTTGCTCTAAGCTTTTTACCTTTTTAGACGAACTTTGTGTACCTTTTATATCCTCAACTAAACCTAATATATGTATTAGGTTTAACCGATAGCCGACACTTACAAATCCATTCCCGTGTCAAAAGCAATAATAACACGTTGGTCATGCAGAGCATATGCTACAAAAGCCCTTTTGCGAGGCTATAGAGAAATAAAAAAATACACTTTTTAAAATTCCACAGGACAAAGAAGATTGAGGAAATTACGTCTTACTGCTTAAAGTTTGCATAACAAAATGTCGAAGTTGGAAACGGGGCTATAACAGGCTTCCTAAGAACAAAAGGTTACCTATCCCGTTACCGTCTTGTTTTTAGGGGAACTGTTAGCGGGACGGGATAGCTTTGAAGAATATGAGTTGAACGCTGCTGAGTTGGCTGATTCTGATTGCAGCGGGTATGCGAATGAAATACAGCGACAACAAAAATAAACTTGCGCTTGTCAGCTCTTGACTGTGTCGAAGTACCAGAAGTTAAGCAATTCCATCAGAAATATTTCGAAGTCGGAATTTCATTTCTATCATAGTGTAATCTGCCTTCTAAAATTACTAAATTAAATTATGACATTAGAGAGAATATATCGGTATGATATAATGTTTGAACTAAAGTCAGTTATCAGCAAGTTAATAAGACAAATGCGGCAAGTAATTACGTGACTTACGGTAATAGCATACCATTAAGGTAGATGTACGCAGTACACAAAGTTTAAGTCAACTTATGGTATTACTACACGATGCTAAAGAAGTTGGCTTTTCTAAACCAAACTATGATAATAACAAGAACGGATTTGATATGCGATAATGCTAGACCTAAGGTCATTTATCGGAAAGTATATAAAACTAAAACGGTAATTATCTATAAACGAACGCAAGAAATAAGGATCCTATACACGATATAAACAGCAAATGACCTACAATCAATTAATTATATATGCATTATTTAAAATGATGTATGGCGCTAAGACATATGCGGTAATCAAGGCAAATGACCTATAGCCATTTGATTATATATTCATTAATTAAAATTATATATAGTGATAAGAGATATGCGATACTCAAGGCAAATGACCTACTGCCATTTGATTATATATTCATTAATTAAAATGTTTGCTGTTGCAATTATTCAAGCTTATGTATTTTCTATTTTAACAACCCTATACCGGTAAGAGGTATGCGGTAATCAAGGCAAATGGCCTACAGCCATTTGATATTCATTAATTAAAATGATATATAGCGGTAAGAAAAATGTGTGGTAATCAATGCACTTAATTAAATTGAAATCGAGTTTACTTGTTTCTGGCCGAGTCACTCTGACAGAAAAAAGGCCTAGGTACGGCTAACTGACAGTGGGAAAATCTTCCTCATAGAAGGAATTCCATCTCATATAAGGACTCATGGGAGGTAGCGGAAAGTCTCCTGCCCCGCAGAAGGTATCACGGAACGTAGCGGAAAGTCTTCTGCCTCACAGTAGATAACGGAAAGTAATTTCTCTTCCCTGGAGGTCTGACGGAAGGTAGCGGAAAGTCTTCTGCCCCATAAAAGATAGCGGAAGGTAATTTCTCCACACTGGAACTCTCACGGACGGTAATTCCTTTCCACTGGAAGTCTCACGGAAGGTAGGGGAAAGTCTTCTGGCCCACAGAATATCCCTAATTAAATTATAAGAATTTTCACTTTTCAAGATAGACACACTAACATGTAACAAACCTTTTTTCCTAGGAAGGGTTACCACACTAGTCGTCATATATCGGTATTAAACGATATGGTCGATAATTCCGGGAACTAAACTGAGCTCTATATTTGCCGAATAATTCCACTTTGAGAGCAGACGGTAATTAGAGGGGATGGTCAAAAATAACGATGATAATTTTAGCCACAAAATTGGTCGCTTTCTTTGTATGAACATGTGGAGCGTCCAGGCCTGAGACTTCTCTCAAAAAAGAATATATATCACATCTGTCAAGTGGCGCACTAATCGCATCTATCCATCGAGTAGGTTCGAACACCAGGAGTAAGGTCGCGAGAAATAAGGTAGGGAGAAATCGACCAGTAAAAGGAGAAAATCGCAATAGTGTATTTAGTACCATTTGCAATGCTACAGTAGATCAATTTGAATCATCATTGCGACAGGGGATTGAGGTATACAATCTGATTGATGTATACATTGATACATATCCTTGTTAGGTTTCTCAAAAAGCTGAATATACTTAGTAAAGAAGAGATGATTACAGGAAACCGAAACTTAGCAGAAGCATATAACACGGTCAATTGGGAAATGAACTGATTAACTTAAAGTTTTTTACCATGAGGTATTTTATAAAAAAAAATTATATAAAAGTGAAAAAGTCAGAAGAGGTGGATACATAAATTCATCTTAGGAAAAAACGTTAAAAGTTGTTTTCCCAATATTTAAATTGCCTTGCCTGTCACTTATGGTCACAGGCAGCAGGACAGAAAGATCATTTTCGAAATTAAAGTTGATCAAAAACAGATTTCGAACTTCCATATTAGAATAGAGGCTCAACGCTTTAACTTATTCAGTGATATTTAAGGACAACAAAATTATGAAGATATTATTAGTAGCTTCATTAGCATGAAGTGGAGGAGCAAACTAATTAACTCATTAACTCATTAAGATTGTTTGGAAAAGTTCTACATTTGAAGCCATTAAGGTATATTACCTTAATGATGTTAATTTCTCTTCATTTTTATAATTTCATGAATTGATCAAATTTTAAATGCTGTCTAGGTACGTTGTATGTAAATTTTCGATAATCTATTTGCTTAAAATGCGGTTTTTGTACGTGAATTTAAAAAATATATATTTTGCCAGTTAGGGCCCAGTCCACAGATTCAGCTTAGGGCCCTACAGATTCTAAACAGGACGTTGGTGGGTAAGCAAAATCGCCTGATTTACCTAATAAATTGAATATTATCCAAACTATTATTATTTGGGTAAATTCTAGATCATAATGAATTTTAGCAACAAACATGACCCTCAGAACTTTTCACGTGTAATTAGGCTATCCTATGTAAAGGGTAACTAAAGATTGTTACAATTTTAAGAAGTTAAAATTACATAAGTGGCGCTAAAATTCAATTCCCAAAAGCGTAACTATAAGCAATATAAGGTTCAATGCCAACATTGCAATTCAGGGCCAAATCTAGGGAACATTTTTTTTACTAATAATCATAAAAACCTTAGTCCAACAGAGATTTATCACAGCGCCGTCCTATTTCTAAAATAAAGAAAGTAAAAGGCTAAATTAAAGATGCCTCGTAGGGGTGTAAATAAAAATTACATGTTCCTTTCTCCAGCCAACGTTCCTGCTTACAAATTAACCTATTACTGCAAGCTTGTGTTATGAGTGTTATTACTCCAATGTTGGTAAGATGTTTTTGCGCAACGCGCTTATGCTAATAAAAAGATGTTTTATTACCTTTTCCATCAGCATAATATACTGCAATACATCAGAACGTACAAGGACCTAAGACGACTTAATTATTCTCCAGTTCTGACGTTGAGGAAATTATTTAGTATTAGACATAATATGCAGACATTAATTATTTTGAAAACCTCGATATCTTTTAATTAACATTGTCTAATAAAACCCATAACAGTATTGAAAACAAATATGTTTCAGTTAAAGATGCCGACACAGGTTTTTTTTTGCTCATCAGTCATACTGACTTTCTTACTCGTTATATATTTCAGGCGCCTACAGTTTTATAGTCAACAGCACGGGTAATAAGTTTCGAAAAGAATGCGATAAAAAAAATTTGATTTCACTCAGCCCCTATCAAAACAGTTAAAGCAAAACTACTGCTACTGACGGGCTTCGCCGCCACCTGTTTTTGTAGGGTTTTTCTCCTCTGCCCCTCAGCCGTCGAACTGCATCAGCGGCAAGTCCGACTGTAGATAAAATTGCATATTCTGTGCCAGGATACGAAAGAACTTATTATACCATTTTCAAATTTAAATTTCAATACCAAACTATCTAAAACTATGACAATGAAATGTGACTCCATAGAGCAACTATTCAAAATGCATCTGAGGTATTAGAGATAGAACGAGATATGGCTTGCTTATATATTACAAGATACAGCCATTAGAGTTTTAAGTATGCAGGTTGGAAATGAATGAAACTTATAAATAAATCATAATGTATAAAACTTACACTATTTATTGTAAAATGAAATTGCAACCATCTTTCGCCAAATTCTCAGTCGGAGGCGGATGGACTTAATTGGAGGATCAATTTCAAAAGTATTCAACTGTTGCTCTATATTCCATTAGTTCTCAACTTGTTTAGTATGAGTCACATTGTTTTACAATGGTTTTCTGAAACACTTTCCATAATATTTCCCACACAACTTATACGTAAACAAATAAATACGTCCAAACAGAAATTTTCTTGGGGGGAAATAGTAGTAAGTGTCACATTATTTAAGGCCAAATAACATTAATCAAAGGATGATTACCATCACAACAATTATTCTATTATCAATCGTTGTTATATTTGAACAATAAAGTTATCCATTCCTCAAGAAACTGAGTATATGTCATCTTATTAGCGTATCACAAAAGGGAGTGCCATTTGAAATTTCGAAAGTGGGATCATAAGTGCCCCCTAGTGTGCGACCTACTTCTACAGGTCTATTATTGTTTTCAGTTCCCCTAGTTATATTACGCATCCAAAAATACGCTTTTTTAACTGTTTACAAGTAATTTTTTGATACAGAATCCAAAATAGCCGTCGGTTTTGATCTATCAGGTCTAATTTACGTTATTATTACTACTATTTGCTCCAACTGCCAGTTAAAAAAATACAAAATGAAGGTATTTGTTTCACAAAGCAGATAAATATGCATTAATCACTTGTCACTTACAAATTTTCTTTTTTGTGACTTTCTCACATGCAGTTTACAGAAATAGAATTCCAGCAGTAGTCGACAATCACGTGATTTGCAATCAATCTTCATAGCTTCAATGTACTGATGGAATATTTTCCCCTATTCTCAAAACCGACCTAAGCGATTGCGTAGGTAGGGAACATGTCAAAACCGAGAATATTAAAAAACCTTTTTTCCACTAATTTTATGTTATTTTGTACCTTGTTACTTCCAAGAAAATTTTGTACCACTGGAACTAATGAACCCTAGAGTTAGATTCACGTTCATTGAGCTGGTAAATTGTAGATCTTTAATTAGTGCTTTATCTGAGCGCCACCAAATATTCTGACTTTCAGTTTTTACATGCTAATCCCATGAAATATATATTTCAAGTAACCAAAACAAAGTCCATCTAGATTTAAAGTATTCACAAAATGCTTCATAAATCCCAACATCATATGCAAGGGTGGAGATATCATTTCCTCTCTCGCAACCAACTGTCCCTTGATTACGTCTTGTTTCTCTTACATCCTGACATTTCTTAAAATCCAATTTCTATTAGTGCTCACCCTTAGTTCTCCTGCCCCAAGAACATAAAAACAAGGATATTTTGTATATCCGCCTTGTTGCCTAAGGAGGAAGTTGACCATTTTTGGGCTGATCATACTTAATTTTGTCTAGGACTAGTGATATTGTTCCATATTCCTCTTTCATGCTGGTAAAATGATCAGTGGGTATTGTTACCGTTATATAAAAGAAGACATTTATTTCAAATTACGCTTTAAACTGTCATTAAAAGGCAGCATTCGTTTGGGTTAATTTGGGACGATATTTTTCGTATATATTTTGACATATTTTATTCGTCTAGTGAACCTACCTTGCGAAGTGCACATTTCGTGTGTGGTCAGAGTTCAGAGTGCGTGCTTAACCAGCATTCCGTCTGTTACAAATATTTTGTTGCGATGAGTAGTCTTTTTAACTCTGGATCTTCTTTGTTTGATTCTGCAATGTTCGCAAATTAATACATATACGACCTCAGTCTACATGTTTTTCTAAATTTCTTCATGGTGACCTTAGAGGTCCAGAAGGAGAATACTTTCCTTGAAAATATTCCCTTTTAGAACATCTGAAAGTTTCGATACTGATAATTATTAAGAGAACTGTTAGTCCTCTTAACGTTAGCATTGGATATTTGGGCATTGGGCAGTTTCTAGGAATGTTCCTCTCTATTCCTCTATATGTCATATTAACCCTAGTACCACAACGTGAATAATTTATTACGAATTAAACAACATGGGGTCGTATTTGACCCCAGTTGAAAAGTGATCAAGAAGAGATTATCATTAGCAGGAACGGCCTCCTGCATCGCATAATCACCTTCCATATCTTGCACATTATCACTTTCGCTGATATCGTCCAAAATACCATCAACTTGTTCACTGTCGTCTTCAGATGCAATGTCTTGTTCATCATC
>JAEQML010067751.1:0-18831 GCA_016904865.1 Pissodes strobi
TCGTTCAGGACACCCTTAGAGTCCTTCTTCGTCGGAGGAAGTATATGGTTTTTTTCCTTTCCTCCTGGAAAACAGCCGAGAAGCCACCAACTGAATGTGAGCTATCTTATCTTTATTATTAGTATTTGTTTCTACCCTTTTCTCTCCTTTCATCTCTCTTCATCCCTTTGGTTAATAAACCCGAGATTTAACTTAAATTTATTTCCTTGACGAGAATGCGCCAAACCGTAATTTCCTTTGCTCATGAAGTAAGCTTTAATTAAATTCTTTTTTTTTCTTTTTGCTAATTAAGATAATTTTCTTTACTCAACTTAATAAGTCGAAACTTAAAATTTAACTTATTTTATTCTCGTAAATCAAGATCTAAGTTTCAGCTCTTGATGGTCGATACTTTTAACATTTTTAACTGGCCGAAAGAGGCTCGTAGTTTATTGAAATAATCCGGTATAATTTCACGACATTTGCGACGAGTAACGCGAAATATTTTTCCGAATATCGATTTGTTTAGGTACCTTTATTAGGGAACACTCGGTTCCTTTCGGTAGATTTGGCGTTGTGTTGCCTAGTTCCTGGTCTAGTTTTCCAGCTTCTAAGAAGAGTTTCCTTATGGTCAGCTAGAGTCTGGTCTTGTCGTTTTTTTTGCGTTTTACTTTTTAATTTTTAATACGGGCCTATTTACTTGCCTTTCATAATTAAATTAATTCTCTAATTATTAAATTAATTCACGGTTGTTATTTTATTTGTTTTATTTGTTTACCTTAGCATTTGGGAGTGTTTTCGACATCTATTTAGTGGTTCAAACATTTCTCTATTTAGCTTACTTGAATTTATAGATACTCTTGACGTAGAACTCGACTACTTAGTAGGCTGGTAGTCCACCTTGAGAAGGTTCAATCTTCTCGCTACCTTCCTATTAGCGTTTACGACTTCTAATATCCGCAACTAGGCTTGTGACTAGTCTTACAGAAGAGTTGAACTCATGCATGTGATTTATAAACAAACGAGAAGTAACACTATACTCGTTAAATTCCTCCAAAAATAATAATGTAACGTTATAAGGCAAAAAGAGATAATTAATGCACTACTCTAATTTCCAACTACAGAGGTCGCCACGTTTCCAAATTACTTTATATAATTATTTAAAATTTAATTAAAATAAAAGCTTTTACCCATATGAACATTCCACAAATTGAGGCCAGTTATTTCTGAAATTTAAATATAATTCAGGTCTGGAATTTTTCATTATAAATAGTGAATAGCTTTGAACATTTTGATATGGAAAATGAGATAGTAGATTTAAATTCGATAGATTGATATAAGTCAGTATATAACCTCTAAATAAATTAAAATTCTAAATGAAATACTGGAATTTTTGGTTTTTTTGCCTTTTAATATCTGAGAAGCATTAACCCAGTCTGGTACAAAAATGGCTAACCAATTTAAGAGGTGGATAATTATTGGCAGAACCTTCACCTTGGGCTAGATAATAAACACAGTCATACAAGGCACAGGCCCTTAAATAATGATTTACATTATTTCTCTCTGTTAATTGGGTTAACCCTTAATTTTAACAAAGTATCGCCTATTGATTTATTATTTCTCTAAACTAATAAAGATGCAAATTCTTTTCTGCCCTATTATTTAGTTGTAGATATAAGGGGTCAGTCATCGCGATCTCTTCGCTTTTATCCATAAAACATCAAAGGTCAATCGTGATAAACCCTTACCCTTTCGAAATAAAGGTGATTTATTTAACACCGAAACCTTTACCAGGGTGAATTTATAAGAAGAGTGGGTCTCTCGTTTCTCTTATCTATATATCTAATTCATTTCTTCCGATGGAAATACTTGGTATATAGTGAATTTGATATCTGTGTTTTATTACTATCGCTACTAATATCCTTCTATTTCTGCTAATTCAGAAGGACAATGAAGAAGGAGACCAAGGACGGTCTAGGAGACTGGTCAATTAATGCATAAATTAAGGAACTATGAGAGCCTACAAGGAAAAATCTGAAATTATTTTAATGTTATTGACAAGCATTTTCTCGAATCAAAATTAGAGTCCCAAACTAAATTACCTTTATTTAAGAAAATCACTTGTGTAACCTCATTTTCCCTTTCCGGAAGGCACTGAAATAAAAGGATATTGCCGAAACAGATGGTGAAATCATTGCAACTAGACATTGATATAAATTACGGGATTTCAACCGGAATTTATTGGAGAAGTTGTCATGATATAATTTTTATGTATGTCTTTAATTTGAAATTTAATCAATATCTTAACAAATTCCATAACGAAAAATATTTGCCTCATTTTTACATTACAATGTGAAGTTAAGGACGAAATAAAGTGGCCGAAGAAAATAAGTAATGGAAGAACTCATGTAGAGAACATCGAGGAGAATATACTAAAGAAAAATTCATATGCAATAGTAATAGATTAACCGAAGAAAAAGACAAGAAGAGTCCATCAGCATTTCCTTATTATGTCAACTGATATAATTTCCGAAAAGACAATGAAAAGAACCTAATAATGTGAGCTGTATTATGAAAAATCAAATGAAACCAAAATAATACGGCATTTATGATGATATATGTCCACAAGTAAGTTCCACCAAGTAGTAGCAACTACAAAATATGTTAAAGTAATATGTCCAAAAATGACTTATCGCGGGCTTGTTGATCTCATCCCTTTTCACACATTAAACAACCCAGTTTCCTCCAGGAAAGTTTAAAACACAAATTATTTAAAGAAAGAGAAATTAAAATCACCAAATCAACGCTGGAATAAACGTTATCGAACTAATAGAAAGAAGGAGACCAAGGACGTCCAGGGTATCTTTAGGATTCTGCGGTAACACCACAGTTCAAAAGCCTCAAGTTATTAATGGTGGCAGCTTTCAACGTCCAGGTCTCACAGGCGTAGAGCAATATTGACCACACGTAGCACTTTTAGATCTTTTTTCGTAAGTGCATGGAGAGACTTCTATTGCACAGAACTGGTTTCCATGATATAAATGTTTTACGAGCTATTCCAATTCGAGTTAAGATTTCTTCATCTGAGTCTCCCTCCGCATTCAACCAGCTACCAAGATATTTGAAGTGATCAACATGCTCCACCACCCTCCCATCCAGAAGCAATTGTCCCGGGTCAACATCCACCTTTCCCACCGCGATCCATTTTGTTTTGTTGATGTTAATTTTGAATCCTCTTCGACGACTTGATTCATTTACTGTGTCAACCAGAGTCTGGAGGTCTATTAGACCTTCAACCAAGATGTCGGTATCGTCGGCATATCTAATGTTGTTTATGGTTTCTCCTCCGATTTTTATACCCTCTGTTCGGCCATCCATCGCCTCACGAAATGTTTGCTCAGAATATATATTGAACAGTGTAGGCGACAAAACACATCTCTGACGAACTCCTCGTTTGATTGGGATTTTATTTGAAGAGGTGTTTAGATCTACCCTAACAGTAGCTTCTTGATTATAGTATAGGTATTTCAGTAGCCGAAGATCGTAATTGTCAAGTCCTATAGATTCCATATATTCGAGCAGCAGACCATGTCGAACCTGATCAAAAGCATTCTCGAAGTATATCAGTATCAGTATCAGTATCAGAAGGGGTGGCCCCTAGCGGGCCTTGCACTTAGGCCACCAATTGGGCCCGTTGTGCCCCCAGCCCGCATTAGAGAACCTCCAGGATGCCGGTCCTCCTTAAGAAAGCCCGCATATCCTTCAGACTAACACGACGCACTGAATCTGGCTCGATCGACGTTACCCCAAAGATTCTGTATCTTGCCCAAGCGGAGGCGGGGCATTCCGTAAGTAGATGGTATGGGGTCTCGTCGTCCTCCATGTACCATCTACACTCCCCCTCCACTGCAATTCTCAGCAGGATCAGGTTCCGTCTAAGCCTACAGTGCCCTGTGTAGAATCCTACCAGAGCCCTGCACTCGTTCCTAGGTAGGCACAACAGCCCCCTGGCGAGACTCTTCGCGGGCCCATGTATCATGAGCCTGGTCTGTCTCATCCCCGGAGCCGTCCGCCATACCTCCTCCGCCCGACCCTCCATCCAGACCTCCAAGGCTCTTTCGCGAACACACTGAGCGATCCCCACACAGGGATCAGGCCCCAAGTGTCTGCGTGCGGAGCCTTCTCTGGCTAAGGCATCAGCGGCCTCGTTTCCCGGTACACCCGAGTGCCCCTGTACCCAGACCAGCGTGACCTTTTTAACCTTTGTAAGTTCAATCAGCCAGCTTCTACACTCCCTTACCAACAGAGAGCGCGTGCGGACCGACTTTAGCCCATCCCAGGTTCCCGTCCTTCCCTCCATCCAATCCTCTTTTGTAGGGAAGAGGAAGTTCAGCCCCTCGGGAAAGCCTATCTCAGGAACCATAGCGTCACCTGGCATCCCCAGAATGGCTAGGTCCCCAGACAAGCCCCGCCATAGACCACAATGGCCCTGGGAGGAGCCGTTGTCACTCCACATGCCCACATCAGTCAATATCATAGCCGCTCTGGCCGCCTCGTGCCTCACCCGGTCCGCCAACGAGGGCAACCCCACCAGCACGTCCAGGACCCTCGTGGGCGCCGTCCTCATAGCCCCGGTGACGCAGAGGCATGCAAGTCGCTGTAATTTGTCCAGCGCTAGTCTGGACGCCATTTTCATGGATCCTGGCCACCAAACAACCGATCCGTGCATGAGCATCGGAGCGGTCATCGTTCTATAGATCCATAACATGGTTTTCGGCCCAAGTCCCCAGGTCCCTCCCAGCGCCCTGCGGCAAGCCCACAGGGCACTGAGCATTGCCGCGGTTTTAAGCCGAATGTGTTTCTGAAAGGTCAGTTTGGAGTCCAACCAAACACCCAGGTACTTGACGTATTTCTTAGCCACAAGGGGGGTCCCTGCCAACGTGATGTTGGGACAGACCTCCAGCTTCCTATTCCTGGTGAAGATGACCATCTCTACCTTGTTGGGATTCGCTCTGAGTTCGTTATGCCTACACCACTGAGAGAACCTTATCAGTGCTTCCTCCAGAAGCCTCTGCAATATTCCCACCTCAGTACCTTGTGCCATAATCACAACATCGTCTGCATAGGCCTGTACATAGACCCCATGCTCTGCTCTCAGGATGCGTAGGATCTCGTCCACCACTAGACACCACAGAAAGGGGGACACCCCCCCCCCCCTGAGGACATCACCGCGATGACTAAACCTCGAAGTATATAAAGTATATATAAACGTTCTTTCTAAACTCACAGTACTTTTGGAAAATGACCCGCATGCAGAACATGGCCTCTTTAGTTCCCAATCCATTCCAAAATATAAACTGTTGTTCTGTTAAGTTACTTTCACATAGTGCGTACATGCGATTTTGAAGAATACGTAGTAGGATTTTAAGAGTGTCACTCATCAGGCTAATCAGTCTGAAATGGCTACATTTGAAGGGTTTGTCCTCTTTCGGGATTGTGATGAAAAGGGATTCCCACCAGTCTTGAGGTATCTGCCCAGTATTATAAATTTGGTTGAAAAAGGTAGTCAGGTGTGTAATGCTGTCTTCATCCAACAGTTTAAGTAATTCGGCGGGAACCTGATCTGGCCCAGGTGCCTTGTTGTTTTTTGCTTGTCTTATGACTTTCTCAACTTCTGCCCTTAGAATATACGGACCCGTACTATTTAAATCTTCTCCGAGGGAGTGTTGTAGGTCTTCACGATTGACGTCCTTGAAGAGATTGGAGACATAGTTTTCCCACTCTTTGCAACGATGATCTAGATCGGTTATGATTTTCCCACTGGAGTCTTTGAGTATACTTGTATTTCTAGTTGTTTGTGTTCCAGCTGTGGCTTTAAGTTTTTTGTGTATACCAAAGTCATCACGTTTGCTTTGCAGGTCTTTTATTTCTTGGCAAGGGACTCTGAACCAGGTTCTTTGGCTTCCTTGATTTTACGTCGACTTCTCTTATGTGTTTCGAGGTATTTTTCTCTATTCTTGTTCTTAAGGTCTCTTCTTTGCTCCATCAGCTCTAGAATTTCTTGTGTCATCCACTTCTTTTTAGCTGTTCTTCTCAGACTACTTTAGTGTTATTGACAAGCACCATCTCGAAGCGAAATTAGAGTCCGAGCTAATTTACTTTTATTTAAGGCAAGCACATGTGTAACCTCCTTCTCCCTTTCCGGAAGGCACTGAACTGAAAATATATTGCCGAAACAGATGGTTAATTCATTGCGACGAGACATTGATGTAAATTACTGGATTTTAACCGGAATTAATTGGAGAAGTTATCATGATATCATTCTTATGTATGTCTTTAATTTGAAATTTAATCAATATTTTAACAAATTCTATGGCGAATAGCTAAGCTGTTTAAACATATACCTATTGGCATATTTTGGAAAAGGCATACAACTGAAACCCTCAAATTCCCTTCTGGTTACGCCTCTGATGTCAAAACTCTCCTCGATACAAGCTTAGTATGTATATATATAATTTAGAGTAAATACGCTCCCAAACTTATTAAAGGGAGACGCGCCTGACTTAAATTGATAAACAGAATGTTAACTCATATTTCATTCAATTGAACGTATTCATAACAGTACAGCTTTTGTCATAAAATTGTTACTATCTCTGCAATTTAGCACAATAGACCTAACTTCATTATATATCGTTGTAGATATAGTTCAGTGCTGTCCCAATTAAATAAAATCGATCCGGGTGTATTTGCATAGAACGGCGCTAATCAACAAATGTGTTCTGCCATGAATACAATTATTTAGGTTTTGTAAAATTTGTATTATTGCATCAAATGGATAAAAAAATATAGCGATGTGGCCAATAATATAAAAGCGCAAATATATTTATGCTCTTCGTGTCGGTATCCGGTTGAAAACTTACCATGATCGAGCTGAATTCTGATGGTTGTTCCTTTAGTATGATCTAGTCTACGCCACTAAGAATGCACTCGGCTAAAAACTATAACAAGTCTATTGACAAAACCGTTAGTGAATTTATACCCTACTCGATGATTATAATGCGCATGTTTTTTCGTTTGAGGTATATTTGAATCGTTTACCAATCTTGGTCCCTATGTGTGTATTCTCACCGATGAGCAACTACCCGTCACTCCGGCGAAGAATGGGTTCGTAAAATAAGACAAAAGTAGTATTTAAAATCGGCTTAACAGCATAAAAACACTCCGGCTGTCGACTCTCTCAAAATTAATAACAATACATCTGACTTGTCAAAAACCGACAGAACGCAACATTTTTCCGGTAAACAGCAGGTTTGCTTCTTTGCGGTGTTACCTTATTTATTCAATAATTAAACAAGAAATTAAAATTATAGAGAATCTCTAACATCCTCCCACCTGAGGAATAGTTTAATACAGAAAACTATTTCTCATCTACAAGGAAAAAAGCAAACAAATACAATTTATCAAACAAACTTAAAACTGTAAATATCTATCGGGCAATTTTACAACGCGCCCAGAACGAGTAACACCTGTTGCACAATTTTCGAGATCGGATTCTATCTTCTTACGCGCACTACCCGCATTAACAGTTTGTTCTTCAGGACAGTCATAAACAAGCTTGTCGCCAGGATCCGTAACATCGCCTGTCACAGTACTCCTTGACTTGTCACCTTCGCTCTCAGAACTATTCAGGTCACCATCACATTCGAGTGGGTACAACCTCCGCACAGGCCGCAATAATTCTCCATGTTCAGTTTTAACCCGTACGAGCCGCGTCACCCCGTCTTTGCCCGGGAAAATTTCTACAACGCGTGCCATAGGCCAATCTACACGTTTTGAACTGTCATTTCCGATAAGCACAATTTCACCTAATTTAATTGACTTATGGGGTTTCCGTTGTTGAAATAGTTTTAATTGTCCAAGATACTCGGACCTAAAACGACTTCGCAGATCGGATCTGAGTTTTTGTTTATAACGAGTACACTTCAATAAAGACCTTTTATCAACCTCGTCACAGTCTGGTAAGTCAATGACATTTTGTTCCCGTAAGAAAATAGCCGGTGTCAACGGTACTAAGTCTTTCAGATCGTTTGACACGTAAGTCAGAGGTCGCGCGTTAACCGTCGCCTCGCAATCACATATTACCGTCATAAGTTCTTCGAAACCGAGACAAGCTTTTCCTAAGACTTTCCGCAACAATTGTTTCATAACGCCAATCAACCGTTCAAAGAAACCACCCCACCATTAATTAATTAATTTTTTTCCAGGCCAAGTTATTAAACGCATTGCCAGTTCCTCTAAAATTAGTTCCATTATCACTATAAATTATTTTCGGTCGTCCGCGTCTCGCAACAAAACGACGAAAAACTTGCAAAAAATTAGAGGTCGATAGAGACATGGTCAGCTCTAGATGCGCAGGTGAACAAGCACACCCAAGCCTTTTCTCCACCTTTGAGAAATAGCGGACCGGCAAAATCAACCCCAGTGATTTGGAATGGTACTGAATCACAAACTCTATCTGACGGTAATGGAGGAGACACCACAGAAACTGGTTTGCCATTGTGCCTTCTGCACACTACACACTTATTCAAAACTGCTCTTATTGAACGTCTGCCTCCTAGTATCCAATATTTTTTCCGAAGCAACGAAAGTAGAGCCTGAACGCCCATATGACATGACTTCCTGTGTAGATCCATTATCAAACTATCAACTATGTTATTTTTTGGTGGTAAAATAATTGGCAAACAGAAGTTTGTAGTGTCTTGTCGGTTACAAATTCTAGATTTCAATCTCAAAAGTCCATCTTCATCATAAAACGGATCCAAGCATTTTATTCTGTAATCAGTAGAATCAAAAGATTCCATTTGTATATGTTTTAAAATGAACTTTTCAGCTCTATCCAGCTCTTCTACTGTTAAATCTCCGCTTTTCTTCTTAGCATTTCTACAGTTAAAACTAAATCGGTGAATCCAGGCTATCATCCTGACCGAATTTGAAAATTTACTAAAATGATTAAAATGCCACAAATCCTCTCTTTCAACGCTAATAAGTGTTCTAACAGCTAGTTTTCTTTTTTCTTCGATAACTTCCTCTTCATTGACCAAGAAATTCTCAGAGGGCTAATCTTTGATATTCCAACGCAGCTGAGCAGGACCCTCCCACCATTTTGACTCCAGAAGTTCTTTTGGGGAACAACCACGAGATGCAAGATCTGCGGGATTGCATGAGTCTGGAATATGACGCCACCGGGCTGCAGAAGTCAACATTCTAATTTCAGATACTCTGTTGTGTACAAAAGTACCCCACTTCTCGTTTCGTCGAATCCAAGATATGACTGTCGTCGAATCACTCCAAAAATAACTGTCATATCCTTCAGTCATATTTTTTACAGTTTGTGCAAATAGCCTAGCTCCAATAGTTCCAGCCCACAGCTCTAGACGTGGGATGGTCAATTTTCTTATGGGAGCCACTCTAGACTTTGCTGCCAGCAAATGTACCGATACTTCGCCTGCTCGCACAACCCTACTGTAAACAACTGCTGCATACGCGTCCTTTGAAGCATCCACAAAGGTGTGTAAGGTCACTTCTTCTATATTTCTTCCTTGAAGGTTTGCCCATCGTGGAATCTCAATTTTCAGAAGGTTTGGCAAACTTTCAGCCTAGGTTCTAAATCGTTTCGATATATCCTCATCAAGTTCAGCATCCCAAGATATTTTTGCTTGCCACAGCTCCTGTAACCACAACTTCGGCAATAAGGTTACAGGGGAAGTGAAACCAATGGGGTCAAATACTTTTTGCGCAATAGAAAGGATCTTCCTTTTTGTCACAATCATATCACTTACATGATTCTGGGTTAATGGTTAAAACATCTCTGCTCGGATACCAAATCAAACCAAGGTCAGATACGTAATCTTCACTCTTAGCAGTGATATTTTTGGAAAACTCCCAGCCTCGTAGCTCAAACTGTGCTTTAGCCATCACGCAAACCGATTCCCTAATAAAAGTAATCAAATGTTCACAATCGGGTACGCTAGTGACACAGTTATCAACATAGAAACTCTTGGCTAGTTTTTCTATAGTTTCCTTAGAGTACTCAGATTCTGCAAGAGAGCAATATTTTAAACAATTGGACAAATGATGTTCTATAGTCGCACCAAGTAGAAAAGGACTACAGTTCATACCAAAAACAACCCTATTATGTCGATAAACAATCTGATCACCTTGTTCATTTGTCCAAAAAAATTTCAGAAATCGTCGGTCTTCAGTGCAAATGCCGATTTGTAAAAAAGCCTTTTTCATGTCAGATATAACACCTATTTTGTGTTCACGAAATCTAATCAACAATGAAGGAATAAGCTCGATTAAGTTTGGTCCCTTCTCGAGGCACTGATTTAATGAAGGCTTATTTTTTTCTCGAGCAGACGCATCAAATACCGGACGAACAGCTGTGGTAGAGCCCTCTTTTATCACCGGCCGATGTGGAAGAAAATATTCTTCAATGCTGTCTTCAGTTTTCTCAATGATGTTTAAAGATTCCCCTTCTTTAAAAACACCATCGTAAACTGCAAGCATGTTATTGGCCTGTAACCTCTTCTGAGAAACACCGTAGTTTGTTGGTAGCGTAGGATGACTTTCCAACCATGGTAACTCAACTTCATATCTGCTTTCCTTGTTTACTGTGATGGTATCCAAAAATACTTCTTTTTCAGCAAGCGCCATCTCTTCTTTTGACCTTTTCTCTGCGGGTTCTTGGATGCCAAGGATATCTAGCTGCCACAAATTTGTGATTGATGAATTAACTAACAGTGACGTCACAACCATGGAATGAGAGCTTTTAGTAGGAACCTTTCCCTCATTGTATTCCATGGGAACTCTGGGAACTGCTCTCATCTTCTTCAGGTTTCCTACCAAACAACTCTTCTGTTTTGAGACGTATTTCGGTGAATCTTCTTACATATGCATCGCAGCTCTCCATATCCGACAGTAATTGATCCTCGGTGTCTCCATTTTCTAACAAACCACTGTAAATTTCGTTATCGCAAACACGTAGTTCGTCAAATTTTGGTTTCAAACATTCCCAAACGATATCCGCGTCTCGACGTACGAATGGAACCTTTTGCAGCAGTACTTTCCGATATCTCTTTTTCGACTCTAAATCAGCCATTTTTGCGAGTCACGACCTCGAACGTTTCTTATGCTCAGGCCCTTTGTCACACCACCTTGAGTCCTGTCACGGTCGCCAAAATTATGTGTATTCCCACCGATGAGCAACTACCCGTCACTCCGGCGAAGAATGGGTTCGGAAAATAAGACAAAAGTATTATTTAAAATCGGCTTAACAGCATAAAAACGCTTCGGCTGCCGACTCTCTCAAAATTAATAACAATACATCTGACTTGCCAAAAACTGACAGAACGCAACATTTTTCCGGTAAACAACAGGTTTGGTTCTTTGCGGTGTTACCTTATTTATTCAATTATTAAACAAGAAATTAAAATTATAGAGAATCTCTAACACTATGTATAGTGAGGAGTTCACAGATACTTGACCAACCAACTTATAGATTATACCAACTTAGAGCTTCACCAGATTTATTTTAGATTCGACCTTATCACTTGGAGTACTAGATGTAAGGAAAGTTTCCCCACATATAGGCACTGCGGCAGAAGTTTGGGTCTGGGGGATCTAACTATAATAATTGAAACTCAGTACCAGTTGAGGATCGTGTTACAAGTTTAGGACATCTAGAGGGGACCGCACCTCTATAGTTATATGATCACTGGATCGACGGATTTGGTGTGGGACAAAGACTGTCCGACTAAGGGTCCGCTGCCGAATTTATATTAGAACCGTTGCAAGCTAAGGCTCATTATTATCGTTTGAATTACTTATACGTTTGCTTTGCATGTTTTCATAACATTTTTCAAGTTCAAGTTCAAATTTGGGACATGTATGATATTTTAAAAATAACTTTTTACTGCGTTTTCAAATTTTAAAGCTTTTTTATGCAGATTTGCTATGAATATATAACTTTCGGTATTGTGGATGAAACTCTGTTTTTAGTGCATGTTGCCGAAGGTTCCAAACCCCAACGTAGCATAGAAAGTTTGCTTAAAAAGCGGATGCTTACATTCTTGATTGCAAAACATATTTTAAATACTTCCCAATTCGGATTCCAGGCTTCAAGAAATACTGCTGATGCCATGTTTCATGTTCTGGAGGAGCTTTATCTGTGCCCTAATGATGGGGAGGCGGCCGCAGTAGTTTTTTGTGATCTGGCAAAGGCCTTTGACGAGTTTCCGCAGCAGAATTTCATGTGACACACGTCACATGAAATTCTGCTGCGGAAACTCGAGTTCTACGGCTTTAGGGGTTCTATTCTGGCATGGTTGAGGTCCTTTTTGACGGGGAGATGTCAAAGGGTGCATTTTGCAAAATGTCAATCGGATGAGATGTCTGTCATGGCAGGTGTGCCACAAGGCTCTGTGATTGGGCCTCTTTTGTTTTTAATTTATGTGAATGACTTACCATTGGCTGTCATATTTGGTAAGTGCACCTCATACGCTGATGATACCACTCTTCTTTGGCATTGTGGGGACACTGGTATTCTAAGGGAAATGGTGAACCAGGATTTGGCCAATGTCAAGAGGTGGTGTGACAATAACTGTTTGTCTTTTAATGTCTCAAAGACAAATATTTTAAATTTTAAATGTGTTGTAAATGATGTTTGTTTGGGTTCACAGCTCATAAATAGAACAAATAGCAATACATTTTTTGGTTTAGTAATTGACGATAAGTTAAGATTTGGTCAACATATTGAGCAGTTATGTTCTAAGCTGACATCAGGCTGCTTTGCCATAAAATCATTTAGGACCAACCTTAATGAGACTATAGCCAAAGATGCTTATTTTGCGTTAATTGACTCTCGTTTGCGGTACGGTGTATGTTTTTGGGGGCATTCAACAGCCTATTTATTTAATTCTGTGTTTGTCCTACAGAAGCGTGCCCTAAGGTATTTATGTAGACTTAAGCTTAAATACTCTTGCAGGCCCTATTTTGTTACGAAAAGAATCCAAACCCTACCTTTTATTTTCATTCTTGAGACAGCCTGTCTTATGCATAGGAAATACTCCTCTATAATTTACTCAGACGTAAATAGTACCCGTTCATCTTTTAATATAAACCTACCGATACCCAGATCAACTCTAACCCAGAATTCCATTTTTATAAAGTAAAAAGATATTCAACCACCTCCCTCAGTCAATCCGTAAATTTACAACATATAAAATGTTTAGAAAGGAGGTTAAAGGATTGTTGCTTGTCAAAGGGTACTATAATGTAGAGGAATACTTCTCTGATCATTTTTAGACTTGTTTTTTTTTCTAATTTTAGTTCTATTATATTTAAGTTTGTGTCCTTGGTATGGCTTTATTTAGTATTTATTATTAGTATTTGGTGCCCAATGCTTATTATTTCCCTATTATGCTAAGTCAAATGTTAAGTAGGCATTTGTAAACTTTATTACTCAATGATTTTTTTCCTTTTCATGACAGCTTTGTTAATGACATATCCTGTTTAATAACAATAAAGCTTTATTTGATTTGATTTGATTTGATATCCTAATCCTCAAGCCCAACTCAATAGATAAAGCTCACATAGCATCTTAGCATTCAAATCTTCAGGTTCGAGCTTAGGTTTTTGCTGCAAATCTTTTTTCTTCGTTGTTCTTATGTGTCTTATCCTTGATCCGATTACTTTCGTGGATAATTGCTCCTGTAAATTTGCATTTTCATAGTCTGTCCATCAATGCGCCATTCATTCTCTTTAGGCTGTTTTGTTTTTTAGTTACCATTAATGTCCTTTTCTTAATGTTCAATGTCAAACCCTTCTTTCGCTAGCGGCCACCACTTTATCGCAATGCGTATTGTATCATCTTCAAATCTTAAGTTATTATTGGTTCTTCCATTAATTTTAATACCTATTTCCACCTCTGTCAATGCTTCTTTGATTACTTCTTCCGAATTGACGTCAAAAAGCACAGGGGTATACTTGCTTTTTGCGCCCTTGGGTTTTATGCAGCCGTGCTCCAGGCAGGAATGTTTTCAATACTCAACTGCAGGTATTAGCTCCTGTTAAGAGCGTTCAGTGGGAAGGATATCTACATTTGCTTATATGAGTTCCGAGTTCTGGGGAATTTCATGAAATAGAGAAAAGTTTAATCCCAAATTGGTCATTGACATTAACTAAGCAATGCTATGTGCCTTCTCAAATTTAAACGTAGAGGTCTTGGAAAACTTTGGTGCCCAACGTTATCGGGGTGGAGGAATGTGCGAATTACTAAAAAGATTTAAACTACTAACTAATTATCATCCTGTCTTAAGTTGGAAAACATTATATAAACATTCAAGGGAAATTATAAATAACACGAGCGAACAGCGCACGCAATTATGAACCTTAAAGTTGGCTTTTGTCTCCCACCTATCCCACTTTAATCATTGCTGAAGCCTAGAGGGACGTAGCTCTGATTTTTCTACCGATATCCTAATCTTCAAACTCAACGCAAGATGTGCAGGTAGGAATTTGCATTTTCTTGCTGTGACCATCAATTTGCCATTAATTCTCAAATTATCCATACATTTGCTTATATGGGTTCCAGGTTCTGGAATATTTCATAAAATAGAGGAAGGTTCAGTTCGGAATCGGTCGTTGACACTGGCCAAGCAATGGTATGTGCCTTCTCAAATTGAGGTCCTACTCCTTTTTTTAAACGTAGAGGTGTTGGAAAAGGTTAGGGTCCAACGTTATTAGGGTGGGGGAATGTGCGAACTACTAAAAATATTTAAATACTACTTTAATTATCATCCTGTCTTAAGTTTGAACTTGCACTTGGGAAACATTTTATAAAGATTCAAGGGAAATTATAAACAACACGAGCGAACAGCGCACGCAATAATGAACCTTAAAGTTCCAAGGGATTAAATTTTCGGGCAGACCATCAGTCTGTCAGGATCTAATCATTGCTGCAGCCTACAGGGACGTTGATGATTGTTCTACCGATATCCTAATCTTCAAACTCAACGCAAGATGTGCAGCTAGAAATTTGCATTTTCTTACTATGGCCATCAATTTGCCATTAATTCTCAAATTCTCTTTAGGCTGTTTTGTTTTTTAGTTACCATTAATTTTGTTTTCTTGGTGTTCAATGTCAATGCTTTTTTTCACAACAACTCTCCTTCTATGGGATAGAATTCCTTCCGTGAGATAGCATTTCTTTCTTTTAACGCTGACCTAACTAACTCTGCCGTCAGTGATACAACCACATGTTGGAGACGTACTTCACAGGAGACGTCAGTGTCTACAACTCTATCATATACAAGGAAAAACGATTTTAATTTATTTATGGGGCTTAATTCTCGATATAGTTGTAATATATCATTATAATCAACTAATTTATAATCAAACGACTGTAGGTCGTTTGCTTTCCTTCTCGTATATAGCGTATCGTTATATATAATTTTAATTAATGAATTTATAATTAAGCGACTGTAAGTCGTCTGCCTTAATTACCGCATAGAGCGCGAGCGATTGCGTTGGATATTTCAAAGGCATTTGACAGAGTTTGGCATGACGGACTGCTCAACAAACTGCCGTTCTTGGAACTGCCCGCCTCTCTCTGCAGCTCACCAACTCTGTTCCTCGTCTATATTAATGATCTGCTGATCGAAACGAATAATCCTGTTTACAGTTTTGCAGATGACAGTACCCTTGTCTCCTACTTTAGATCAGAAAAACCCTTACCAGCGATTGAGACTCATCACCGCAGACAGGAGCAGATTACAGCAATTAATCAAGACCTGGAGAAAGTTCAAACTTGGGGTGACCGAAATTTGGTCCAGTTCAATGCAGCAAAGACCCAAGCAGCAGCGTTTACTAAGAGGGCCAATACAGCGGGCCCTGACATCATTATGGCGGGATCGGCCATTCCTTCATCCTCGTCAATCGGGCTGCTGGGTGTCTCGGTCAACAAAAATATGTCATGGCATGACCATGTTGCTAACATCGAAAAATCAGCCTCCCAGAAGCTTGGTGCTCTGTTTCGCAACAAGAAACTCTATACACCGCAGCAGTTGCTCTTGCTGTACAAAGCGCAAATAAGACCGTGCTTAAAATATTGCTCACATATCTGGGGTGCCGCACCAAAGCATACCCTAAAGCTGCTGGATTCCATTCAGAAGAGGGCTGTGCGTCTCGTCGGCGATCCGGAGTTGACCCGGAATCTGGATAGTCAGGAACATCGCAGACATGTGGCCGAGATGTCTCTGTTTTACAGATACTTTCACGGCAGATGTTCCCAGGATTTGACCCGCATAATCCCGCCCCTGGCAGCTCCTGTCAGACAGTCCCGACAGACGGCAGGAGTGCACCAGTTCGTCGTACAACTAGAAACACCTAGAACATCGCTTTACCAGAACTCCTTTGTCTGGCGCACTGCATCACTGTGAAACTCACTTCCAGGACATCTGTTTTCCACTAATTACAACCTACAAATATTCAAGAACCGTGTCAATCAACATCTTCGCACACACACCGCTCGTCGAGCGCCATAGGATCTCCCTTTAGTGTGTGTGCCACTGCCATAAGAAAAAGCTTATCGTTATATACCATTTTAGCTGATTAAGCTATAGTTAAACCACTGTAGGTCGTTTGATATCTATCGTTATATTCTTGTTAATTCTCGTTTTATATATTTATCTGGCTATCTTGCTTATCCAGTTTACCTTTAAAAAGGCTGCAAGTTATCTAACTTTGTACATTATACATATTTCTACATATTTGCATAGCTGCTACGGAGAGACCTAATTTATTCTTTATTATATCTGATATTATCTCAGTTAGATAATTCATTTGGCTAGTGTCAGAATAGTTGATTGAGTTATGTTTTACTGTACTTGGCTGTAAAGCTCATGGCAGTAATTTATTTCACATAAAACTTACAAATTTTTTATTTGTCGCCTTGATCTCGGAATCGACTTGAGCTCAATTCGTTTACCTATAGATATTTAATGGCTGTACATGTACATATTTACACATCAACGCCTTCTTTCGTTTTTTACTTTCCTGGTCAAAGAATGGTCGTGATGCATGGTCGACAATATGATTACACTTTGAGTTTTTTTAGGGACATATGCGACGATTGTGTTTTCTCGAGTGAAACCAAATAGATACTTATCAAATTCGTAATTATTTGGTTGGAATTGTGGAGGAATTTCCCTCTTATTCCAATGAGTATTTTATCATCTGCAAATTTTATGTTATCAATGGATCCTTCTATACATTTTAATACCTATTTCTACTTCTGTCTATGCTTCTTTGATTATTTCTTCCGAATAGACTTTAAAAAGCACAGGTGAAAGCTCGCCTAATCTCTGTTTTTATAAATATCTCCTTTTAAATATCCTTCTCTTCCCGTATTTCCGTTTCTTCAGAGATTCAGTACTGTCGGACTGTTGGGCGGACTAGCCCAAATCAACTCCAACAGACAGTCAGAACATAATCTAGGAAGGTAACCTGGGTTGTGCCGGGTATTAGTCGAGAGTGGTGCGAAGTTATGGTAGGTATTGGTGGGTTGGGAGAATATAAAGTTGTGTGGGGCAGCTTTGGTCTGATAGCTGTGTTTTACATCTCCTGTCAGACCTTATTCAGATGTTACAAATTCCAATTTTTACAAACCTGAGATATACCAAAACGCCCAAGACGAATGACCTAAAAGGAATAAATTTAGCAAACAATGTAGAAAATTGAACACTGTAACAATAAACTAATATAGAAATTCCCTAATGTTGGTATTAGAGTATGGATTTATTTATACCAGGTTTCGTTCAAGGATTTAACCCTGACCTCCAGATGCCATCTGTCACGATTCGCTCACTTGGGCATTATAATTTTAAGTTTTTCGATAACAATCATTGATCCCCACCACGCCGCGCCAATCGATGTCATCATCACCACGATTGTCCTAATATTATTATTATTATTAATACTTACTTAACCTATAGTTCAATAAGAACCGAAAATACAAAAACATTTTATGTCGTGTATCAAATTGAAGAAGAAAAGTCAGGCTTTAAATCCTTTTAGACGAGGTCCTTTTAATGTATCTGGTATGTGACAAAACAGACTATTTCACTTCGTTAATAGTGAGTTCAACTGTGGATGAGAGAACATCTACGGGAGACGATTAGCGCTTAACAGTGCGACTTTAGATTTCCCTAGCGGAAACGAGTGACTTAGGTCAAGTACAGTGACGACAAGTGCCGTGCCAGGCGAAAATACAGAAAACCACGACGGAGGATTAAGGCCCGAGTGAAGTTCAAGAAGATATGTAACCCCTTGCTGCCAGAGCAAGGGGTGCAGATTAGACGGAGCATTGCTCAGGCAATAGCCTTCCAGAGGACAAGGAACGAATATGGTCAGGAAGAATCAGGTGAGTGACAAAACTTTATTATTTAGCAACGAAAATTTTTTAAAAGTAGAGATAGAATCAAGTATCTTAAGACAGAGTAGCGCCAGCCCTATGGCTGGCATTAGTGCTAGTGATAATGAATTCCCTGCCTTTCCCTCGTCAAAGGGGGTGCCCAAAGCGCTGGCTGGGAATAGTATTAGTATAAGCAATGAAAGTGCAATGGTGAAAAGCAAGAAGAACAAGGAAATCCCAGACGACGGCAACAGCAGCGAAAGCGACTGCTCAGAAACCTCAGGACGTTCCGGATCAACCAGAGCGGCAAGACGACTCGCCAAAGCGAAGGCAGAGACAGACAGAGCGAGGACTGCCAAAGCCACCAGCGATGCGAAGCT
>JAEQML010067752.1:0-18831 GCA_016904865.1 Pissodes strobi
CAAGCGCCGAATACAACGCCTGCCATGTCTCCAAATTCGGCGCCTGAAGTGCCTGAAGAAGTAACAATAATGAATCTGCCAAGCATTACACATGAATAAATAGATTGTTTTACTACCACGTATTATACTCAATATATTGAAATATTTACCATATATGGTTCCGGATTTGGACTATTCAACATACGATCCAGTTCAGGAAGTTATAGTGCAAATTAATTGTTGTTGCTTTGTGAACTGTAACAAGGAACTCATTTTCATGACGTGAATTCGGGTATTTTTTTGACTAGCAGTGTCCGGGCAGGTTAGATGCCCTCCTAGTTACTTGCACCGACACTCGGTAGGGAACACGATACTATAAGATCTCCTTATTCACCAGGGTAGCCGGTTCGTCTTATCTATAGTGGAATAGGCGTCCGGGGGATACCACGTGAAAAAAATGAGCCTTACATTGTCTCCCATGGAGGTGTTGAAACGGATAAAATTACCATGATCCGAACGAATATATTGAGGATAATCAGTCATGAGGGACTTACTGTCAGATTACAGTCTGAACTCTATGAGGCGCTTTCATTCAATGCATGCTATCTTAAAGTTTTGATCCCACTGGATTAGCCTCCCAAGAGTGGAAAATCAAAGTTTCTCTTCACGAATTAAATTCCGAAATAAAATCTAGCGATGATGGTTATTCGCAAAAAAGTGAAGAATAAAAGTTATTTTTATGAGTTAAATTCCGGAATAAAACTCAGGAGTGCTGATCGTTCACTAAAAGGCTTGCCTAATGTTATTTTTAAGTTGAACCCCTGAGTTCGCCCCTTCTGGAGCAGAAAAGTCGCCTTCATAGCTGAACTTTCTGAGATGGTTTTAGATGGGTTTAGTTTAGGGACTATTATCATCCGCACTGCGACCTTTTCAGATCTAACCCATTTAGAATTCTTTATCCAACCCCGTCCATAGCTTAGGTTTTAGATTCTCCATATATCTGGGAGCTTTCGGCGTTTCTTCTCTCAGATACAGACCCTTAGTCTTGACAAGCCCTTGCAGTGGTTCTTCTGCCAATTCAATCGTACTCATATGTTTGTTGAGCCTACAGTGCCCCGTTAGAAGTCCAAGTATTATTCTAGCTGTATGTTTTTTCTGACTTAGTAGATATTCTGTGAATTTTGGTGGTGGTATTTTGATAAACCCTGAGATTTTGTATGCATCCATAATTTGAAGCTAGCTTTTTGTATAGGGTTTCCTATTCTGCAGAAAGGTTCTGGTCCATTCAAGTTCATTCTGGCTTCTGCTCGAGCTAATAAGTCAGTATCTTCGTTGCCTTTGGTCCCTGTATGTGCTGGTACCCAAGCTAAGGTCAGTATGCGTGGACTTCCCAGCACTTTCAGGGCTTTTATGCAGTCCCGGATCAATTTTAAGTTAGGTGCATGGAGTTAACTACTTTTATTGCCGCTTGGCTGTCAGAGCAGATTACATTGATATTACCTGCAGATATACTCTTGCCCTATCAACTCATTCGCACAAAGAAGTATTGCGACAACTTCCGTTTGGAATATCGTCGCATATTTGCCTAAGCTCAGCGGGATTCTTGTCTTTGGTTTGACACCATATCTACCGGCACCTGAATCTTCATCGGTTTTTGATCCGTCTCTAAAGACAGCTATGCCTGCACTCGTAGAAAGTCCTTCCTTCCACGCATCTCTGTCCGTTAAATTGAAAGATTCATTAAAGTTCTATTTGGAAAGTATACCATCTGTTGGCATTCCCATGATGAGGTCGATTTACAACTCTTCATATGGCTTGTTGTAGTCTTTCCCGTGCATTCTGTTTGTGGATGCTTACCCTCTGGACAGTCTGCACGCGATTGATCTAGCTTCGCCCCGAATATATATGTGAAGTGGTGGCAGGTTAAGGAGGACGTCAATGCGAGTATTGGAATGATCCTTCTGGCACCAGTAGCAATTAGGTAGCCTTGTCTTTGGATGGCTACGTATCTGGATCTTCTGGATTTTCATGAATCTATTCTTCGATTATCCGATTAGGTGATTTATTCACTCAATTTTTCACATTTTCTAATATTATCGACAGAGAATCACCATTTATTATTAATAAATGGCTCCATACGGTGCTATATCACATCGTGGTAAGAATGTGGTTACAAAGTTTTATATTTATTGCCTTGCAATGGGACACCTAACTCTTTGTTTATACATGTCCTGAAGGCTGATCTGAACCTTGAATTGGGGCAGAAGTTATGGATATATTTGGGCCTTTTTTAGCTTAATACCAACTTAATTAATTAGATAATATCTGGTCTGCCATAATTAACAAATGCTCAGAACATGTGCATGTCGTTTGCATATTTGGTGTGGATTTGCGTTCTCTACAAGTGGTGGTGCGAAGTGTTTTCTAATAGAGGACAACTAGTCAAACAGAGCGATGTGTCATTTGTAAGATCTCTTTACACAGGGGACAGATGCCACTAAGGACTTGTGCCCCCTAACCTAAACCATCCCAATCACCCCATCCCGTGCCACCATGGTCTGATACTAATGCCATAAAACCGGCTTTATCGTCATGTACTCTAATTGTGGTATCATAGGAAGAAAATCACATTGTATCATATATAAATGGTTCTCCTGAACAGTTCTCTTCTTGCATCATATCTATGTGCTCGTGTAATCCTTTCAGTATAAACGTTTGTCTCCAGCTTTCTATTATTATACGAAAAGTGTTGGCGATCCGAAGGGAAGTGCAACTCGTGGTGCAGCCACCTCATCGTGATGGGTCTTAGGTTGGATCAATATTCGTAGTATTTATTAGCACCCGCATAAGATATTAATACCGATCCTAGTGCAGAGCTGCACAAAAATAGTATCGGCAATTAAATTGTAAAAACTAATCTCAACGAACCTAATCAGATCATCGTTTCATCGACATATAAATTTGTCATTTAATGTCGCTGAATCGATAATTTTTGAATTAGCAATTTATATATCGCGGAGTTAGATCCTAAACGAGCGAATGATCTAATTGGAACAGTTTGGGTAAGCAAATGTGTCTAATATCTCTAACATGAAGTTCAGAGAAATGCCATTGATATTTCCTTGAAGGACGTGTTTATAGGCATGTCGATGAAGCTAGCGTTGAATGGGGTTTCAAAACGAATCTAAAATTTTATAGTAAATTAATCAAACCAGAGCTGTATCTCCAACGTGGTTTTTGACAGTTCAATTGACATTCTCTAAACGATAAGTTTATTGGCGCTAGCTTCATAACGAATTAGCTCTGGTCAGTTTTTTTTAATAAAAATTAAAAACAGCTCTATTGTATCAAAAAAATTAACCAGGCGTTAACCAAAACTAACCCCAATTGTATAGTACCTGGTATAAAATCGGGTAAATGCAACTTTTTTAATAATGTTCATCTGAATTTTCACAAAAAACATATTTTTCTGAATCTTTCGAGGGCAATATCAAACTTGAGGCTAACGGATGTCCCATGACGAACTTCCTTAGTTAAACATTTCGATAAAAAGATTACCTATTTGATGTAATTTTTGCAGAAACCTATACGTTCTCTAAGGTTTTATTTTCAGGGAAAGGACTAACAAAGTAGAACGTTACTTCAAATTATTACCTCATTCTATAAACACGTTATTTTCCCACAGATCGACCGTGTCCTCGTAATCAAATTATAATTTCCGTCATGATTGATAGGGTTGTAATTCGGGGGTGTTAACTTGATGCACGTGCCCTTCGAATCCCTTGCAGGGACAACATTACGCTCTTGGGACCGACAAGTCCCTGTTCAATTCAAGAAAAGTGGCCTTATATTTTTCGATTTGGGGTGTTTTGTAAATTATTCAGTAAGTATCGGCTCCGATGTCAAGTTTTATGAAAATATGGCAAATTTGTTAGTGAATAATATATTATATTTTGTTCGATCGGTTGTGTAGTTTTTGCTGTTTGACTTGATTTAACATCCTGGAACATAAATGTAATTCATTGTTCTACCGATATTTCATGATTATCACTTGCTCGTTGCAAATGGTATTAGTATTTCTCTAGATTACAGGATGTTCAATTTTTCCGTTTCGCAAACCCAAACTAACTGGAACTACTATATATGTATCTAATTTCTTTACTTGGAGGATTATAAAAAAACATCTTTACACCTTTGCTGATGCTGTGTTTCTTGAAACCAATATTTGTCGATACTTGTTTGATGCTTTTCAAACACATTATATTTTGGTTTATCAATTTCTTATGTTAGTGCTTCTTAGCTTCCATTATATATTTTTTTTGCGCAAAATTGGCATCTATCATTATGGCTTACCTACTGTAACCAGCCTTAAGTGTTGGGCGCTAATTATGTAGCACGATTTGTCAATTGCTCAACAGGCGGTCCATATTATACCAGGTTCACTCATTGGTTTTAATTTTATTTTAAGGTGTGGGTCTCTGTGTTGTCAGCTAGGTGGCGCCTTCCACTAATTTTTTAACTGGGCATATATATCAATAATTTTTACACATTGAAATCAGGGCAGTAAAGTTTAGAAAAATACCCTAGGCAAGAATATTATGAAAATTAGAAATCAAAAAGGAAAGGTACGTTTGACACTAATTTACCAAAATAAACATCGACATCCCAATTGAATTATTTATTTAAATACAAAAACTTTCAGAAACACTCCGAAGACAATTAATTCTATCTCAAATTATTTAAGTTATGGAATCGCCCGTAAACCAATGAGAAGATTCTCTTATAATGTATTTAATTTATATTATCAAACTATTAATTAAAAGCAGAATAAGATACTAAGTTTTAATATATGTCCTATAACATTAATATTGCCCAATTCATATCTTCGAAATAATTTCAACCAAACATTGGATTCCTAAAGGTTTGATTAAATGCAGTCAATCATGAAATACTATAAATAGGAAGGATTTTACTAAACTAGCTTTATAATAAATCAATAAGATAACCAGTGAAGTAAATATGTATGTATATAGCCGGTAAGCATTTATACATTCCGTACATGTATATGGCACCTCGGTGTTGTTATTGGTCAAACCATTCAAAATTTGAACTTCTATCCAATCAACGCGCGGGTGCGATAATCGTGTACGGAATGTAATTCGGTGCCATATTCAGGTACGGAATGTAATAAATACTTTTGCATTATAAGTATTTTCCGAAGGCTTCAAAGAGTATGGTAGAAGTTCGGAAAGGATGAGAGGTGTCGTTTAAAGACAAGCGTCTTCAAACAGCGGTTTGTAGTTAGTACTGTTAACTTCACGCATGGCCCTTCGCTCGCTTCGCTCGCTCCGGGGTGCAATCAAACAAAACTGACCAAAACTAACCCAAAATAACCAAAACTAACCCAAACTACCCTAAATTTAAAAAATAAACAAACATAACCTTAAAAAAAATTTAAAAAACGCTTGCCACTGACGGGAATCGAACTCGGAGGCAAACCGAAGCATCGTATCAGAAGCGTAGCATCTAACTACTGCCGCCACCAGGCGTGCTAAAATGATCCACTGAACCGCAAAAACTGTTATTACATTCCGTAAGTGCATAGGGCCAATACCTCCTATAACTTAGGGCACCGATTTACATTCCGTACACGCATATAGCACTCGAAGTTTGATTGGTTAAAATTTCAAATTCAACCAATGGGATAGTGCTAGGTGCCGTATACATGTACGGAATGTATAAATGCAGCCGGTAAATATCTACAGGTATAAACGAAGTGATTACTAAACAAAGCTAATCTAAATGAATTTCATGACAGCGATAATATCATTATATCAACAAAAAGGTAATAAAGATATAATAAATCAATGAAATTACCAGTGATGTAAATATATATATAGATCTAGCCGGTAAGTATATATGGTTAAAAACGGATTGAGCTCAGTTCGATAGCGGTACTAAGGCAAAAGGATAAAGTTGCAAATTGCAGTTAAATAAAACCGTTCACTGCTATGAAGCGTACAGCTGATTACAGTAGAAACTTACTTTTCTGTAAGTGTAATACACAAGTAAATCAGATAAGAAAGTATTATCGAGATATTTACTAATTAAGGTAATAAGGAAAGTCAAAATCAAATAATCGACAAAGATAATAAATGACTTAGCCATCCAGCGATAATTTTAATAACTTAATTACAGTCAGGTAAAGGTATACTCGATGAATCTAATTTCGGTATAAATAAATCAATTAATTATCATAACATTAGCAAAATAAAATCTCCACTCGAGATATTATCGGGTATGATAATTACAGTAAAAATAAATCAATTAATTATCATAACATCAGCAAAATAAATTCCCTACTGGCGATAATATCAGATGTGATAATGAGTAAAGTAAATATGTCTAAAGAAAATATGGTAAGAAATAGGCATATATGACACCTGATAATATATACCTAACCTAAAGCTATTCATCGGTAAGCTCAATAATCATGAACGATAAGATTTTTGAACAAAAACGAGAAGTATTGATACTAGGTAGATACAAGAAAGTAGACGACGTACAGTCGTAACAGTGAATTCATAAATCAAAATGATAAGTACCGATATTAGGTACTTATCATTTTGATAGGTAGATACAAGAAAGTAGACGACCTACCTATAGTAAATTCATTAAACAAAAACTGCCAGCAACGGGAATAAATACGGTATAAAAAGATAGACGACCTACAGTAGTTTAACAGTAAATTCATTAAACAAAAGCTGTCAGCCACGGGAATAAATACTGTATAAAAAGATAGACGAGCTACAGTCGCTTAACATCAAATTCATTAAACAAATCGATAAATTACGATAATAGCGATAAATAACGATATCAGAGAGTAAATGTTCATTAATTTAAAACAAAATAGATCCTACTTTTTTCTCGTAGACTATGTCGACGTGGGATCCACCGACGTTCCCTGCGAAGTTAATTTTCCACCATGTGGGCACAACCTCAACAAAAGGCCTCGATACGGCTAATGGTACCGGGAACTGGCTAGATCGACATAGGAATGCCACTGACGAACGTTCAGCCCCCAAGGGAGAAAATTCTGTTCCACAGAAGGACATGGAAGGTCATTCGGCCCAAGGAAGGCCAAGGAAGGTAGTTCTTCTCACGGTAGGTCACAGAAGATATTCTGTTTCACGGAAGGTCAGGGAAGGTACTTCTTCTCACGAAGGGTCACGGAAAATCATGGAAGGTCCCTAACTAAATTACTATTCAATATAGACACACTAACATGTAACAAACCTTTTTTTTGATAGGAAGGGTAACCACACTAGTCGTTAAACATCTTTATCGATATCCGATAATACGACCGATAATTTCAGAAACTACCCATAGCAGTATGTTTTCCAATGAATTTCACTACAAAATCAGACTGTAATGAGATCGTACGGTCAAACCTAATAGCGAAAATTTTAGATATTGAAAACCGGCCCTCTCCAGCCTACCTCCTACACGCGTTAAGCGTGCAGGGGGAAAGCCTCATCAATTCCCACAAAAAAGCATTTATACCACAACTGTCAAGAGAGCGCTTCAAACGGATTCATCTTTCGAGCTACTCGGAACACTAAAGCCTAGTTCTCAGAGCTTCGACTGTCGCCCGCGACAAGCCCCAATCCTTGCATTTTCAATGTCGAGCGACAGCCGTCACGTCACGCTGATGTCAACCATATGTCATTTTACACAATATCCCCAAGGAAAATTAAGTGAAGTTGATTCAAACCAACTACAGCGACAGCAAACTGGCGACACTGTGGAGGGGGTTAGGGGTTCTGACGTCAATTGTATCTTATTGGCCAGAGAGAGTGTAGCTGGCGACAGTCGAAGCTCTGAGAACTAGGCTTAAGGTGGCGAGAAGTAAGGTAGCGAGAGTATCGACAACATAAATCGACTAGTCAAAGGAAAAAATCGCACTACTTGATTTTGTAACATTTGCAACGTTACACTACATATTATCGTAATCCTAATCACTACCATTTTTGTCTTGCTAATATTCCCCATATGTGTATTTATTTCGGTTGCGATTCTTTTCTTTCTCGTAACATAGCACGCTTTATTGCACTTTTCGGCATCTTGAATTGTTCGGCACCTCCTTTCGTAAATGCTATGTGGAATACTCATATGGTTTTCTTTTTAGGCCTTTTGGGATATTTGATTAAAGCAATGCAATTTTTCTGTGAGCAGGGAGATTCAAGATTCAAGTACGAAACCTTAGAAAAATTTTGAGAAAATGTTTGAAAACTCCGTTTTGCAAAATTTGGTGGGAAAAATTAGAAAATAAACGTAAATATTGTAAAAGGATCTCAAGCCTTAATTAAAACATTATTGTAGTGCTAAAACTCTTTATTTTTTGCAAGAACGCACATACTTCTTTTTTAAAACTATTTTATTAAGTACTCGAAATGATTTCTATTTTGCTCTAAACAGAAATAAATTCGATATTCAAATTCCTCCCTTAGTTGCTCAAAAATGTCTCTTGGAATACTTCGACAAGCATCAATTATAAAAAGACGCAATTCTTCCAGAGAAACCGGCTGGGTTTTATAAATTAGTGATTTAATGTAACCCCACAAAAGAAGCCCATATGGGTAAGGTCAGGTGATCTTAGCGGCCACTCAATTATACCTCCTTGGCCAATTCAGTGGTTTGGATAATTTTGGTCGAACCACTCTCTAGTCCAGCAGCATAATGTGGGTGTACACTATCTTGCTGGAAGTGTAGAAGATCTTCGTTCAAATTTAGATTGCCTTGTAAGTGATTGATGATTTTCAAGTTCATAAACGAAGTCAAAGTCAAAGTCAAAAAATAAGATTTATTGTCATAACGTACCAAGTTGTTGACAAAGGCATACTTAATATCTAAAATAAGGTCGAGAGTTACAATAAAACTTATTCCCAAGTACCAAGAGCATACCCAGGATCTGAACTAGGGGGGGCAGACCAATAAAAAAGCACAATAGTTTTTCTCTGCCTTTTATTAGTTATTAATAACCACATTCTATTCTATGGTCTAGGGGGGGGGGGGGGGGTGGCAGCAGCCCCCATGCCCCTCGCTGGGTACGACCTTGCCAAGTACTAAAAAAGATACTAGTCCATAAAGTAACAAAGAGAAAAAAGACGATATAAAAGTAGGACAAACTTCACATTCATTTTTTAATCATTCCTATCATTTAAAAATTCGTTCAGGTTGTAGTAAGCCTTTTCCTATAAAATTTGTTTCGCTTATTTTCGGGGCCATTCAATGCATGGTTGTCTTCTCAACCGTAAGGGGAGATGATCTTCTTACCTCCACAACAAATTAGGGAATTTCTAGTTAGCGCTGATCGTGAAATGGGCAATATTGCTTACCTATAGATAGCTCATTGTTGTATTTTAAAAATAAAAGAAACCGTCTCCAAAACAAATATACAACACAAAGTTAAAATGCCATGTCTTACAAATAATGGACGACATGAATCGCGAATTTTTGCACCACACATATATCTGATTGCCCTCTTAAGCAAGACAAATACAGAGTTGAACAAGTAGTGAGCACAAGAACCCCAAAAACAAATACCATATTGAAGGTGGTACTCGACCAATGCAAAATAAGAATTTCTAAGGATGGAGAAGTCCAAACTGTTCGAAATTACCCCGAGGGTATGGCAACCAGCAGAGATCTTATTGAAAACATTCAGTATATGATCTTCAAACTAAAATACTTAACATTTAAAATGTTGTTCTTGGAAACGTTAAATAATAAAGAGTTTATACTACACCACCGCTTTAGTTTTTTTTATCAAATCTGTCCCTACATTGGATCTGAGACGATCGACATCCGAATCATGCTAGAGAATGCCGGTATAATCGCCGAATATGATGAATTTTCCCGCTATCGAAAGGTGTGGTAGGTCATTTAAGTAAATTAAGAACAGAAGTGGCCCTAAGACGGAGCCCTGGGGAACGCCGGGCCCTCACATTCAGTTCATCTGAGCTGCTGCCATCAAACACGATCGTCTGAACACGCTCAGACAAATACGACTGAAACCACTCGCATTCCATATCCCTAAATCCATACCTGCATCTCTAGTTTCAACTACAGTAGGTACTCCATGATCCACGCAATCAAATGCCTTGGACAGATCACAGAATACCGCCGCAGTAACCTCCCCAGAGTTTAGCCGGATGTACAGATGTTTGAGAAAGTCAAAAATTGCATCGCTCTTACCCGCCAGCTCTTGGAAGCCAAACTGTTGCGTGCTCAAAAGGCCATGTCTCTTTAGAAAATAATCCATCATCACCTTAACTAGTTTCTCGACCATTTTAGCCATGGTAGACAACAGCGCAATGGGGCGAAAGTTTGAGGGACTGTCTTTTCAATCACAGGTATTTTCAAACATACCGAAAATCTGCCAGAAGAAAAGGAGACATTTATGACCTCAGCCAGAAGAAAAGGAGACATTTATGACCTCAGCCAGAAACACCTCAAGGATATCCTGTCTCAACCGGAAGAATTTTTACTTTTTATCTTAAAAAATTTGTCAAGAATCTCAAGGGCACTGCAGGGATAAAAAAAGGATATTTCATAGAGTAGGGCAATTGAGAACTACGGAGAATCTCGAGCGATTGCGTTGGATATTTCGGAGACACACGACAGAGTTTGGCATGACGAATTGCCCAACAAACTGCCGTACTTTGGACTGCCAGCATCTGTCTGCAGCTGGCTTGCCAGTTTCCTTAAGAACCGATCTCTGCACGTTGCAGTTGATGGACACATCTCAGACACATTCACCATTAATGTTTGAGTGCCTCAGGGCGCAATACTTTCATCAGATCTGCTCCTCATCTAATTTAGTGACCTGCTGACAGAAACCAATAAACCTGTTAACAGTTTTGCAGATAACAGTACCCTTGTCTCCCAATTTAGATCGGAAAAACCTTTACTACCGACTGAGACTTATCACCGCTGACGGGAATAGATTACAGCAATTAATCAACAGATCGAACGAACTTGGGGCGACAGAAATTTGGTCCAGTTCAGTGCAACAAAAACCCAAGCTGTCACGTTTACTAAGAAAGCCAATACGGCGGGCCCTGACACCATTATGGCAGGATCAACCATTCCTTCATCCTCGTCAATTGAACTTTTGGGAGTGTCGGTCAACAGCAATATGTCCTGGCATGATCACGTTGCTAACATCGCAAAATCAGCCTCGCAGAAGCTTGGTGCGCTATTTCGCAAACAAAAAATTGTATACACCGCAGCAGCTCTACAAATCGCAAATAAGACCGTGCTTAGAATATTGCTCGCGCATCTGGGGTGTCGCACCTAAGCACACCCTAAAGCTGCTGGATTTAATTCTGAAGAGAACTGTGAGTCTCGTCGGCGATCCGGAGTTGACCCGGGATCTGGATAGTCTGGAACACCGCAGACATGTGGCCGAGATATCCCTGTTTTACAGATATTTTCACGGAAGGTGTTTTCAGGATTTGGCCCGCCTCATCTTGCCCCTAGCAACGTCTGTCAGACAGTCACGACAGACGACAAGAGTGCACCCGTTCGTTGTATAACTGGAAACACCTAGAACATCGTTTTACAAGGACTCCTTTGTCTGGCGCACTGCATCGCTGTGGAACTCGCTCCCTGGACATCTGTTTCCCCCAAAAACAATCTACAGCTATTCAAGAACTGTGTTAATCAACACCTTCGCACCGAGTCGAGTGCCATGGGATCTCCCTTTAGTGTGTGTGTGTCATTGTCATTAAAAAAAATCAACGAATCCAGTTTCTTAAAATTTTTGGGACCTAAATGTTTTATGTAGACGTGGCTGACGTTTTCGTCAGAATCCCTATCATTAAAAGTAATGGTCGGTCTTAAATAGCACATAACTTAGCACCATAAATAAACTACTTGTTCTTCCATAAAATACGCCTTTTCCGAATTAAAATAATGAAAAGAAAAATACAGACACAAGTGGCAACAGCAATTATGTTAAAATTTTAAATGATTTAAAGGATGCAAATTTTCTGAATATTTTACAAAAAAAAACAAAAAATCAAGTATTTGCGTTATTGCAAAGAAAAGAATTTCAGCCCTACAATACCGTATTAATTTAGACTTGGGATCTTTTTTAATCATTCACGATAATTTTTTAATTTTTCCACCCAAAGACAAACATTTCTCAACATTTCGAAGTCAACCACACTATTTTTGGTATCGCTCAAAAGGGTTTTTGATAAGTTTTCCAGAGAGACGTTACAAGTGGAGTACTGGAGTAATGCAATACCTCGTAGGTATTGAGTAATATCATTTAATATTCTAAAGTGGATGAGGGTAGTGCTTCAAAGGTAGGTGAGGGTGGTCCGCAAAATACCTCATTTTTTAAATCCCCTTGTTTTTCTAGAAATGATATTTCTTGGGTTTTAATATCTTCTTTAGTGCAGAAAATATAGCCATTGTAAATTTTCAGATTGTCACCCAAACAGATGTTTGTGAACATATAATGTAATATTTATTTATTTTGTTTCATCAATCATTGATTGATTGTTTTCATTTTTCTACATTTTGCCCTCCTACTGAAGATAACAAGGCAAGCTAAGATCTGAAGCTAAGTACACAGGGTGTTACCAAACTAGCGGGCTATACTTTAGCAGCATACTCTAAGGCAAAAATAAGATTAGTGGGCGCTGAGGATGCTTTTTTCCCAATATTTTTGCATTTAAAAATTTTAGAGCCTCAACCACAAAGATCACACAGAGAGTAGACCCACCGTAAAGATGGCCCTAGTGTTGCATAGTTACTTTTTAAAAATCATTTCAAATTATGAAAATTCAATAATTTTTACGAAAAAAGGATAAGTTCATATCGATAAAATGCGCTGCGCGCCGTTTAGCTGTAGGTCTACGAGTGGGGTTAATAAAAATAATTCCTTTAATGTTACTTCGGCTAATGTTTATATGAAAATTATTACTAGTGCTTTATGTTACGGTAAAATTATATTTTTAAGATTAATCATTTTATCATTGGAATTTTAAAAAATTTGAATAAAATTCCGTGCTATCGAAAATGTTTATAGGTCAAACCTCTAGACTCTCGCTAGACCAGTGATTAAATGAACAATATTCAAATACAGTGCGTCGCAAGTTTCATGGATTCATCCATATATTTACTATTATTGATATCTTGCATTTGGATTTGGCCACTTCTTTTAAAGCAAATTTATTTACCAAAAAAAAACTCATTTAACAAGATTCGTGACAGCTATTTCAAAAGCACCCTTGTGCCCAAATGCATGAAAAATTAATAATAAAACTATTTGAGCTACTGTTTTTTCAAGAAACGAGCTTTTATCTCTGTATCAAACAATTCACAATACCTCATTGAGACTTTTGAAAACGAAGCACATTTCAATTTAAGTGACACAAGTGTATACACGGTTAAATTCGTAATAATAGTAATATAAAAACTACTTATTAAAAATCGTACATAGTTAAATAATAGCAATGTGACCTACCTTTTTATTTTCCTTTATTCAAAAATAATAATAATAACACACTTTGTAGGCGAATTTTACGCTAAATTCTTGATTATTATTAAGACAAACAACGCAGACAATTTTACACTAAATTTATCCCTTCTGCTAAAGGTGTCAAAGCAAACTGAGATCTAAATCTGGGATAAGGGTAGATTTCACAGCATCTATGATGCCCTTAACACACTCCCCGCGCCCAATGGCGTGCTGGCCTTTCCTGAGATCCACCCCTAATCAATATGTTCCATTGTTGTTGTCATGATTTGGATATATTGTTGGATAAAAAAGGCGGAGTCTCATTAATAGGGCCATTTATATTCCCTGCCAATATAGGTATATTCAAATCTGTGTGTATGAAGCCAAGAAATTTTTGATTTTAAATCATAACATATTACTGGCATGTAATACGGCGGTACGTGGGGTGACTGGCAACAAAGAGTTTATCAACTCTTTGTCAAGACTCTGGTTGTCAAGTATCCTTTCGTCCATATCATTATATTTCGTAATATCGACAAGTGAAAATTTTACTGATGCACGAATGTTGTCATTACGACCAACATTATTATCAAAATTAAAAACTACTTCATATATTATGAATCATAAATTATTAGATTCTTTTTTGACTCGGCAAGATTGTAATGGTGACATTTTGAAAATTACTCTTAGTATTCGTTCTTGAATAACAAATGTTTTTGCCCCAACTGTTTGCAGCCCAAAAAACTGTACCATATTTTGCGGTTCCTTTGACATTGGCAAAATACCAATACAATAGCAAACTTTATTGAGCTGATCAAAAAGATATTCAACGTGATAATACCACTCCAAAACCTCGTCAATATAAATACCCAGTTCTGTTATAAATTTCAAGCATATTGTTGCAGACGAACATAGACTCAGATTCACTAGTTTTCTTTAATTTAGTGCTAAGTAATACCGCACTATATTTGACTATAATTTGTTTTTCTGATACCAAATCTCTGTTTATGAGCACACACCTTCTGTATTATTTCATATATATCTGTCAGCTCGTTTTTTCTTTTGTTGTTTATTTCAATGGACAGGATGCTAGTTGATGCCCTTTATTGATTAGACAGAAGATAAAATCATGATTAAATAATTGCATTCCTAAAGCTCAGAGGGGCTCGACCTCTTGGAAAGCTTGAACCACATTAAACCTTCGGTAAATGATGAAGCATTTTTCGAATTGTTATTTCCTCCCTTCTTTTGCTGTTTGTTTCATGGGATATGGTGCTAATTGATGCTCTTTATCAATAATTGTATGGATGAATTTAGTCAACAGATCAGTGTTATCTTTAAGTTCATATATATATCCGAAACACCTATCAGATAATTTAGAGTATCACGTTAAACAACACTTGAGATCAGAGTAGAGTGCTTCAATTTCTTATAAACCTTGGGCCCCATTAAACTTTTCGTAATTGATAAATAGTCTTCCAAATTATCAGCGCTCTCCTTCTTTTGTTGCTTACTTCAAGGGATATGATGCTAATTGATGCTCTTCATCGATTCTATGTACAAAAAAATCAAGTCTTTTCAATTCTGTGGATTGAATTAGTCACCCCAGGTAAACAGCAATTTGTGAATTTAAAACATTGTATTTCAGTTACTCCTTAGTCGGAACCTGCGTTGTTGGTATAATAGATTCCATTATATGAAACAATCGCTGGAAAGCAAGTTGTCACTCTCCGTCAAGGAAACCGTTTTTAAACGTTTAAATTTAATATATCTATGTCTTCGTCAATGTTGTGTAAACAACAATATGTCAAATAAAGAAAAAGCATTTTTTTACCCTCTCAAATGCGATAATGGGCTCGCCCACGCCGTTCCCGTTTTATTCTCCCTGCCGCGCCGGTAGGAAGAATTAGATTTCAATACCTTAAAAACACTCACCCGTGAAGCATCGATCCAGTCATCGCTCTGCTTTAGTTTGGCGCCAAGAACATCTACCCAGTCGTAGCTCTGTTTGACGCCAAGATATTTAGTTAGTTTCCTCAAAATTTAAGTTTAGTCGAAGAAAGAAGTAATAAAGTGCCTTACAAACACTCGCACGTGAAGCATCAGCCTTTGTCGCTGCCCTGCTTGAATTTGGTGCCAAGAACATCTACAGAGTCGTAGCTCTGTTTGACGCCAAGATATTTAGTACTTTTCTCCTTTGTTTGCACAGATATTTAGAAAATATCTGCTGTACTCTGTGTTCCTTTTTTTCAACACCGAATTAAGGGCTTTTGGGCGTTTTAACGCAGTTTGTCGAGACAATACAACTCGTAGCGTCACTCCTGTTGAAGATAGAAGAAGGTAAAATGGCGGTTGGAAAGTTGTAGTTAGACAAATCTGTTCCTGTAATCAAGTTTCGGAGTCGTGTATCCCTGGCAAAGTTAAGTTGAGAGAATCGTTGAATAAGTAAAATCACAAGGTATTTAGTGTGAACCGAAAGGCAGTCAGTTGAAATTTTGAAATAAAGAAAGTTTGATTAAATTCAGTAAAGTAGAAGTTCATGGAAGATTCAAATAATCAAGAAGTTTTGTTAGACATTTAGTAATAGTTAACCTCACACAGTATTTAGTTTTCTGTATGAAAGGATGAATGTTTGAAAGTAGTTAGAAATCATTGTATATATTAATCATATTTAACGCAAATTAAATCCTGCATTATTAAAGTAGGTGATACCTAAAATACATGTTTCAATTCTCACCATCCATCTACCTATGTAATACAGTCTGCTTAGTCTGCTAGTTAAAGTGGTCAATTATAAAGTTAACTACCACCCCACCCCCTCTTTTATGGTGTTAAATGATTAAAGAGTTAATTGTTTATATCGACCACCACCTATCAGCAAATTTATGTCGTCAGCATAATCCGCTAAACAATACTTCGGATCATTTATTTTAGTTCGATAGAATAGAAAATCATGACTAAATGGATGACGCTATTCCTAAAGTTCAGAGTGTCTCAGTCTCTTAGAGACCTCAGGCCATATTGCACCTTTGGTAAATGATAAAGTATCCTCCAAATTGCGTTTGTTAATTGTTTCAAGGGTTATGATGCTAACTGGCATTCTTCATCGACTATGGATAAAAATAATCAAGCCTTATCAATTCTATGGACGAAATTAGTCAACTGATCAGTGTCATATTTAACTGTATATACATCTGAACCACCTTTAAGCAAATTTCTGTCATCAGAGTATTCCGTTAAACAATACTTGGGATCATGTATTTCAGTTAGATTGAAGATAAAATCATGGTTGAATGGATGACCGTATTTCTAAAGCTCAGAGTACATCAATCTCTTTGAAATCTTAGACCACATTTAGCTTTTGGTAAATGATAAAATATCTTCCAAATTGTCTGCTCCTTCCATCTTTTGTTATTTATTTCAAGGGATATGATGGTAATTGATGCTCGTCATCGAATCTATGGACAAAAATAATTTAGCTCAGAGTATTTCTATCTCTTAGAAACCTTGTGCCACATTGAACTTTCGGCATATGCTACAGTATATTCCAAACTGTCAGATCCATCGTTCTTTTGATATTTATTTCAGGGCATATGATACTAATTGATGCTCTTCATCGATTCTATGGACAAAAATAATCAAACCATATCAATTCTATGGATGAAAATACTCAACTGATAAAGGTTATATTACAGTTCATCTATATCTGAACCAGCTATCAGCAAATTTATGTCAGCATAATCAACACTTCGGATCATTTATTTCAGTCAGATAGAATAGAGAATCATGATTAAATGGATGACGCTATTTCTAAAGCTCAGAGTGTGTCGTCTCTTGGAAACCTTAGGCCACATTGAACCTTTGGTAAATGATAAGGTATTTTCTAAATTGCGTTTGCTATTTGTTTCAAGGGTTATGATGCTAACTGGCATTCTTCATCGACCCTATGGATCAAAATAATCAAGCCTTATCCAAATTGATGGGTAGTAAGTATTTTATATTTAGAGAGAAAAGATAGAAGCCTTTTTTTTAACCAATCTCTCAATGATCATTGATAATGTGGGAAGGAGTGCAATTGGGCGATAATTCGAAGCTTGGTCTTTATCTCCTCCTTTATGCAAAGGAATAATTATTGCCGTCTTAAGACAGTTTGGAAAAACCCCATTTTGGAATGACTTGTTAATTAAAGTAGTAAGATGGTTTAATGTGCATTTCGGCACGTTTGAGAACATCTTCAGAGTAAGCCCATCAGTCCCAGATGAGGATTTGTTTTTAATGTCTTTAATTGTACTGCGAAGCTCAGCTAATGCTACAGGCTAATGCGAAACTCTCCAAATTCACATACGCGACGTACTTGGCGTTAAAATCGCCGATAAGCAGTGATTTTTTACCCGGTTCTAAAAACTCGGTGAAGTCGTCTTGTGACAAGCGTAGGTTCGGCGTAGCGTAGCCCCCACTAATGCACAGGCCGCCGTCCAGCATTAGAGATATATGAAAGTGGATAATGAGAAGGAGTTAATTCTTTAGCCACATTTATAATATAATTGTTTAAGTTTTCAGGTGACTGTGTTAGACGAAGAAGTCTTATTCCTTAAGTCATTCACAATAGACCATGATTCTTTAAAAGGAAGTGTGGGATGGCCACCGAAAAGATGGATCGATGACATATGAGCCATAGCTGGCATGCAATGGATGAGGACAACCAAAAACTGGGGAGAGTGAAAAGAGTTGGAAGGACCTACATCCGGAAGTGGACAAATACGAGTTGAGAAAGAAGAAGAATAATTAGTCAAGCTAGAGTCACAAGTGGTGCACGTTAAATTATTTTCGATAGCAAATAATTATTACAAAGAAGAAACATTGAGCGACATATTCTTGAAACATCATGACAAAAGATGTTCTATTGAATTTGCTTCTTTGATTTATTCAAACGATTGAAATGAATGATATGGAAACCATTTGAAAGAAATGCATGAAAAAGCAGAGCTTCGAATTCGTTGTTTTTGTCATATTAAATCATGTAAAATTATAATTAAACATAGGCTAATAAGAAATAAAAGATTGTTTAAGTTTTGTCCAAATTAGAGAGCTTTAGGCATACGGAAAATTGTTACCGAAAAATGCTCCTTTTGTTAAAAATTGGTTACAAGTGAAATATTTGTCAAATATTGGATTAAAGTAGAACAGTAAAATTCTCTAAAATAATTAAAAAAAAATAACTAGGAATATAAGTAGCTTACTGGCTTCACCACTATTTAATTTAATCCATGTACGACACCTTGCCGTCACTATTTGTACCATCAACTTGTAATTAT
>JAEQML010067753.1:0-18831 GCA_016904865.1 Pissodes strobi
TTAGATTGCGGTATTATTGGTTAAATTATCACATACATAGGCTTTCACCTTGTGTTTAAAAGCAGCATAGGTTAACGTCTTAAAACTACGTGGCAACTGATTATAAACATGGGCAGCAAGATACAGGAAGCATGATTTGAAAATCTGAGATCTATGTCTAGGAATAGCAATGGTATTCCCGAAACGCAGGTCCAAACCGTGCATATCTCCCCTTAGAGTTATCATGTTTGCAAGATATACTGGTTGATTTAGCAGAAGTGTTTTATGAACAATACAACTAAGGTGTACACATCGTCTCTGTGCCATATTGCACTGAAAAACATTCCGAATGTGATGGCTCACATGATCTCTCCTTGACAGGTTCTTTACAAAACGGACACATGAGTTCTGGACTTTTTGAATTCGATATTTATTTTGTTGCGTAAGAAAGGGTCCATAGACAACATCGACATAGCTAGCAATAGACAAGACCAGACTCTCCGTTAGAATTTTTTTGATATGTGATGGCAACAAATTTCGATACTCGTAAATTGATTTGAGTTTATAATAAGAACGCTGACAAATGCTATTAACGTGAGAATTAAATGTCAATTTAGAGTCCATAATTAATCCCAGATCTTTTACCTCAGCAACCCAATCCACTCCACTACCCAAAATACTAATTCGCAAGCCCGTTACATCAATATCATTTCGAGAGTATAGAATTGCCTGGGTCTTACGAGGATTTATCACCAGCGAGTTCTCTGTTGCCCAATCAGAAATACTCGCGAGGTCCTCATTAATACAATTAACTGTGCCAGGGAGACAGGATACAGTTGAAGGAAGGTAGATCTGTAAATCATCTGCATAAATATGATATTTTGAGTGTTTTATATGATGGATGACATCAGAGCTGAATATGATAAATAGGAGAGGTCCCAGGATCGATCCCTGTGGAACACCCCTCTCCATAACCCTCCAATCCGACCTCGATACTTCTCCACCCTCCATCAACCTCACCGCCTGTTGCCTGTTTCGAAGATAGCTATAACCCAAACTAACCTATGCTGCTTTTAAACACAAGGTGAAAGCCTATGTATGTGATAATTTAACCAATAATACCGCAATCTAAGTAATGTGATAACAAATATGTGATAGTATGTATGGCTTTATTTCTGTGAAAATCTGTTATTAGGTTACTGGTGCTTTTTAATTTTTTTGAATTTATTGTAATAGTTTAATGTTTCTAGTTTATTATTGTCTAAATGGTGGTTATTAAAATATGTGTACACGGTACTTTCCACCTTTGTACTACATTTACTTGTAATGCAATAAAGATTATTTATTTATTTATTTATTTATATAATAAAATGCTAATATTGCCACAAATGCCAATAAGAATAAATCTACACAGTAGTGTAAAATTTTAAAATTGATTTAAGAATCTCACTTTCTGTGTTATTTATCCGTTTGATTTCCCAAGGAGTTTTTGATTTACTATAAAACTAAATGAATTTTAGCACAAGAACCATGGCCAAAAGATGTCAAATTATTTCAACCGCATGAAGTAGAGCAGATTCTTCTACCTGATAATGCAAACTGTCTTGCTGTTCAAGCTTTTTTAAAAATGTGTCATTTAGAATTTGAAGTGGTACCTCGGCCGAATGCTGAAGCTATGTCTCCTACTGGCAAAGTTCCTTTCATAAAGGCAGGAAGATTTGTCACTGCTGAATTAGAAGGCATTGTACAGTTTGTTAATGGAAAAGGAATTTCATTAACTGACAGACTGGACAATGAACAGAAATCTGACTTGAGAGCATATATGACCTTGGTCAGAAATGTAATCGAGATTGCAGAGGTAAAGTCACATTTTTGTTATTCCTTTTGCTTTCATGTTTGATATATAAAATGTATTTATACTGATTTTGTTCCTAATTTGCTGATTATCATCCTTCAATGTTTTACTAGATTTTTGAAATACTTCATCAATATTTTTTTCACTACAAACATTTTATTTCTCGAGTAGCAGATTGTATATTATCTGTACACTGTATATTTTACTCAGAATGGATCCTGTTTTTATTATACAGTATACATATTTAAGGCTTGAGTAATTTGAAAATTACAATCGACCTTTCTGTATAGAGCAAAATACAGGAAATGTAGTTTTAACTTTTAAATTATGCAAACTGTTCATTCAAGAACATTTTACCTTGAAATTTAATTCTTTGAATAACTGACATTTTTTAACAGACAAAATGCTTATATGATGTATTTGTTTTTAAATTTTGGTTTTCTTCTGCAGTTTTGTAAATAAACATAAAACTAACTAAGCATGCCCTTAGAGGTTTAATTAATTTAATTATGTTTTTATTTCATACAGTACCTACTTGAGAAAGCACATCAATATTTAATGATTTTTTCCAATAAAATCAAATCAAATAATCTTTAATGTCAATATACATACAGTATTTACACATGTCAAGAGAAAAGTTAGTACAAGACAAAGCATAGACCAATATTATAATACAAAGCATTGTCTGAACACCATAAGATAATGGTCTCTGGATTAAAATAATTTATAGGACATTTAAAATCTTACAGGCAGACCACGCTAGTACACTAATATGTATTAAAATCAATTTACTTACACTATTTTAATATTTGAATGCTAAGGAACAAGAATGGGGCGCCCGGCAGCCAGCATATACCCATCCAAAAAAAATATCTTGTTTCATGAAATTCTCTAATCAAAAATGATGGTGTTAAGAAAATCACCCAAACTATAAAAAACATTTGTTGTTAGTATATGTTTAACTTTTTTTTTAAATGGATTAAGGGAAATAATTTTTATATCTAGAGGAAGCCTATTAAATAATTTTACAGCCATGAATTCTGACCTTGTTTAACACCTTCCCAGCCTGCAGTAAGCAGTCACCAAATTATTCTTGTGCCTCGTATCAGCAGATTTTGCAAGATATATTCTGAGGGAAAAGTGAGAATGCCCATAGCAGAAAAAGCAGCTCTGCAGTCCTCCCGGTGACCAAGGCCAGCCATGATCCGCAGTGCTCTTCTCTGTAGCCCAAACACCCTGGCAGCATGTGTCGAGCCTCCCCATGTCATTATGCCATATATCATACTACTGTGGAATAGGACATAGTATGCTCCTTTTAGTGTCTCAGGTGAAACACACCCCACCAGGTTTGGCAGCACAAACACACTACTCCCCAATTTCTTGCATACAGTATCAACATGATATTCCCAAGTTAGCCCTGTATCTATGTGTACCCCTAAGAATTTTGCATGTGTTACTTGATTGTTATTAGTGTTTCTAAGGGAGAAAAGCACATTTTGTGTTTTATCTGCACTCAATAAAAGTCGGTTAGACAGAAACCACTCCTCGACCGTGAGCCTTGCCTCCACCAGTTTCTCTTCTGCTTTGCCTTGGGATTCTCCAGCAACTGTGAGTGTGGTGTCATTCACAAAAAGTATAAATCTGAAATTTTTGTTGCATTGTGGTAAGTCATTTATAAAAATTAAGAAAATAATTGGCCCCAGTATGGATCCTTGTGGGACTCCAATCTCTAATGGAAGTTCTGCAGATGACACCCCCCTCCCCCTTACTAACTGTGAGCGGTCACTAAGGTATGACTGCAGCAGCCTGACACTGCTGTCACTGAAATTGTAAGACTTAAGCTTTCACAGCAAGAGCTCGTGTGAGACGCAATCAAATACCTTGCTCAGGTCACAGAAGAGCACCGACATGTATTTGCGATCCTCAAAGCAATTCATGATATCATCAAGAAGGTCAAGCACCCCTAAAGTGGTGCTTTTCCCCTGTCGAAACCCATATTGCTTATCTGTAAATAGTTCCTCTGTTTAGAAGAATTTAACGATCTGCTTTTATTTGTAGTATTTAGTTTATTTAATCAATTAACTTTAATGACATGATTCGCCTATTTAATCCTCTTTAAAAAAAGTTACTAATATTTTATTTATTTATTACTACACTGCCTAACAGGAAAACTTCCCAATTACAAAGCAGGAAAATATAAAAGCATAAAACATAAAAGAACTTAAAATAACATAACAGTACACATTATAAAAATTCAGAGTTACAAATAACAAGCAAAAATAAAATAACATAGTACAAATAAATGTCATAAATAATTACATAAAACACAAGATTAAAATCATAATTGCACTATTGCACAACATAGTACAGCGGTATTAGGGAGTGGTAGTGAAAATGATGTTATGTGCTATTAGCGGAAAATGTACAGATATGTCTGCGGATTTGTGAAATTGTGGTATTAAAGATATCAAAGTCTTTGTTATGATTATTATGAGTTCTGCACATAACATGGAGTGGTGAAAAATTAAGTTTGTTTGTTCGAGCCCTTGGCAGAGAAAAGGTCAAATTTTGTCGTGATGATAAGCGAGGGACTAGAAAACCAATTTTGTTTAACATATCAGAACAGTCGATCTGGTTATGTAGTAACTTAAACAGAAACACCTGAGAAAAATAACTTCTCCTGCGGGACAAGGACTGCATATCAAACATTTCCAGTAAAATCTCTTCCGGGTATCCCTGAGGAGGATATATGCCATGAGTTTTCAAGTATAGTAGTTTCAGGAATCTACGCTGAACTCTTTCGAGATCATCAACATGTGTATTATACTCGGGTGACCAAACTACAGAAGCATATTCTAATTTCGACCTGACAAAAGCGAAAAATAGTGTTTTAAGAGTATGGATGTTTCGAAATTCACGGCTCAACCTGGCAATAAATCCAAAGGTCTTGGTTGTTTGTGAAATTATAGATTCATAGTGTTTTGTGAATGATAACTTATTGTCAAAAGTGATGCCCAGATCACAAAAAGAATCAGGTCTATTTAAAATTGTTTGATTTATTGAGTAGTTGTACAGAAATGGATTTGTTTTTAAGGTGAACGATAACACCTCACACTTGTTGATGTTCAGAGAAAGTTTGTTCAGGGTACACCATTCGATCAAGGTATCTAAGTCTCTTTGGAGTTTTATACAGTCCTCAATCGAGTTTATGCGTAAGAGAAGTTTGAGATCATCTGCATACAGGAGTGCCATTGCTTTAAGTTTAAGACATACATCGTTTATGAAGATATCAAATAACAGTGGCCCAAGCACCGATCCTTGAGGCACTCCCGAGGATGAGGCATACTTATTGGATGTAATTCCATTCACAGAAACGTATTGAGTTCGGTTAGAGAGCCATGATTTTAAAAGTTTTAAAACACTGTCGGAAAAACCAAAAAGTTCAAGTTTAGTTATTAGAATTTGGTGATCTAATTTGTCAAACGCTTTAGATAGATCAGTGTATATGATATCTAATTGAGAAGAGCTATCTAGCGCTTCTGCAATAGTTTGGGTGGTTATCACGAGGTTAGTTGTTGTAGAGCGCCCCTTTAGAAAACCATGCTGTAGCGGGGAAATTCTATTTTTTACAAGATGGAAAATTCTTTTGTGAACAAGAATTTCAAGGCATTTTAAGAAATTGTTTACGATTGTGATGGGCCTGTAATTAGTGATATCTGTTTTGTCAGATTTTTTGTAAATCGGGCTGACCTTGGAGCATTTCCAGACACTAGGAATGGATTGAGTGGATAGACAGAGATTATAGAGATATGTGAGAGGTTTGGCGAGCTCATGGGAACAATCTCTTAGTAGGAATGATGGTAAAAGATCGGGACCACTTGTCATTTTGTTCTTTGCGGTTTTTAAGGTTTCAATGACTTCATTCTCACAAAAAGATAGGATATCGATGATTGGATATGTAATTTTTGAATTATCTGTGGGCATGCTTGTTAAATCACATTGAGGATTAAATGACTTATGGAAAAAGTCTGCAAATGCGTTAACAATTTGAGATGTATTAGTTACTTGAGTGTCATTGTAAACCATGGTGTCTGGTAGTCGCGCAAAGGATGACCGTTTTGAATTAATGTAAGTCCACAGATTACTAGGGTCCTCGTTAATTTGTTGCTCTGTATGATCGATGTATTGTTTATGTGCAGTGTTAATATCTCTTTTTATTTTGGCCCGAAGAGTTGTGAATTCATGGTATGTTACTGTATCCTTTTCCCTTTGATACCTTATGTGAAGCTTATTTTTCAGTCGAATATTCTCTTTAATTTCATTGGTGTACCAGGGTGGATATTTAATCTTTGCTTTTGGAGTATATTTCGGTACCCAGTTGTTAATGATTGAGTAGAGGCGATCATAACAAGCAGTGCATGCAGTATTTATGTCTGTGAGATTGAAAAGTGCCGACCAGTCAGTGTGTAATAAATCATGATATAGAGCATTGAAATTTGCATTTTTAAAGTTATAAATTGGAATATTGTTGGCTTCACTACTGTTGTTAGCCATTTGGTTATTTCTTTTGTAGCGTATATTAATAAGCAGTGGGGGGTGATGAGGCACTTCATTACTAATTAGGTCGATCGCCCTATGAACATAGCATTGATACCCATTGTATAAGACAAGATCCAGTAATCGATTGTTTTGATTTCTTATATTGTTGAACTGGTTAAGTTCGAAAGTATTGAATATGTTAGTGAGGGTGGTTATTTTGCTGTTAAGACATGAGTTGTCATCAAGAAAGTTCGCATATTCTGTCACATTAAAATCTCCTAGAATTAAAATATCCTTGCCATAAAGGAATTTTTGAGAGATAAAGAAATCATACACCGATTCAAGGTCCTCCGAAGAGCAGGGTGATGGTATGTACACCACAAATATATATAGATACTTGTTTAAAAATGATAATTTGGCTCCTACAATGTCAATGTGTTGAGGTACGAGTGGTTGACTATTGTTTAAATTTAAAGGGAATGATGTTATATTACGATTAATCGCCAAGAGGACACCTCCCCCCCTCTGCCTACCAGTGGCAAGCTGATCACGATCACTTCTGAAAACCTCGAAAAAATTAGTAGGCATAAACTCATTTGTTGATACAGAGGGGTCGAGCCAAGTTTCAGTAATAGCCAGAATGTCATAGTCACATATCTATTAACTTTGTTCGTATGCCTCCAGTATTTTGATAGTAAATGTCCATCTTGTGGTGCTTTGGAAAGTCAAAAGAGTCATTAGTGTAAATTAATTGAGGACAAGTATCATTACAACATAATGTATTAGGAGTTGGAGCAGGAGTGGTAGGGGACAATTCGACATTACTAGTACCAACAATGTGATTATTTCTAAGACTATTTAACTTATGATCTACCTGGCTATTTTCAACAAATTTAGTTTCTTCTATACTCGCCTTCTGTGGAATTGTCGGCTTCTCTGAAAATTTGATTCATTTGCCCAGCGCATTTCAGGATTTCTATTTAAAAATGAAGCAGGTTTATTTTTTGGAGTGTACTTTGCCACATAACAACCGTCGGGCCAGAAGTCTGATGACATATACTTCTCTACACTGTTCTCGGGGACTCCCAACTTAAAAGCAGCACTCCTGGGATGGTCAAATCTGGAAGGTAATTTTTCACATCTGTACAGATGACTGAATCTCGGATCTAATTCCTTTAGTATATCCTCTGGTTTTGTTTCTATTTCTAGATTGGATAGATAAATCCACGATAGTTTAGCCAGTCTTTCACCTATGTTCGAATTCGCCACTCTGATATTTGAGCGATCAGGCCCGGTACAAATTATTCCAATTTTTGTATTATCGGTTTGATCCCTGTTTAGATGGACATTATTTTTATTGTTCAAATTTTGATTTTCTTGAACACAATACACTGGCTTTTCTAGTGGAGTTCTAGAAGCCAACATATCTTCAAAAAACCTTAACTTGGAATTTATTTGCTCTATCTTTGACTCAAACTCTGATCTTATCTTTTGTAGATCAATGCTTCCCAATTGAATCTCTCCAGAGTTCTCCAAACGATTTGACATGATTCCTTCTAGTGGTCTGTTGCAATATAGTTTAATCATTTCGACATTAGTATCCTTTAGATTATTTACATCGCTTATAATTTTGTCAATTTTTTTCCAGGAATCGCGATTTTTATTTGATTCTTCCTTTTTATTTATGTCTGACTTTAGTGTGTTTAAATTTAGTTTTATATTTGCAATTTCCTGTTTTATTTCAGTACAGGTAGCAGACTGGTTAGTTTGAAGTTTAGTGCTAATGTTGGCAAACTCATTTGATATGAAACCATGAAAATGGTCTTTTAGGAAAGAGGATTGGAGGTTACTGGCACTGGTACTCAACATTCTGTGTCATGGCAAGCCGATGTTTGTGATGCTTCAACTGTCCTATATTCGAACCCCCTAGTTTTAAGGTGTTGGTTTTTTAACCTCCAATATTTTATCTTGGTTGTTGCTTAGAACGTTATGTTATAAAAGCATTCAAAACAGTCATTTCTGGTAGATTTAACCAAAGCTGTAATAATATACCTCCTCTGCCTAGGAACTTTTATATGTCATACATTTTACAAAGTCCACCTTCATGTCCCATGAACTTTGTTTATGCTCCGCTCTTAATAAGTAGGTTAGTAGATTTATTTCCTGCAGACTAGTCAATTTCTAATTATTTGTTAATCATGCCCAGATTTTACATAGTTCAATGCCAATATGATAGTTTGTTTTAATACCGGTGCATAGGAAGCAACAACATATGTTATAAAATATACATTATTTTAAAGCTTTGTGTGCTCTGACAGAGTTTTTGTTTTTTTCTATAAGTTACACATAATTTATTTAATGGAAGTTGGACATTGATTTTTATTGTTTGGGATACTTTGGGTAGTATTTTTGACCTATTTTTTTGATAATAAATAAATGTTGGCTATCTGTAAGTTTGTATTTTGTGCTTTTACGAACACTAACTATAGACATATTTTCACTAATATCTCAGTGATGTTTTACATAGTTTGCATAATATGGAACATATCTTGAAGATTTTCATCTGCATTTTCATGCTCATCTTTTTTTACGAGCGCTTTATCAATGTGAATAGGCAAAAACCTATTAACTTTAATAAATTGTAACATAATATTTCAGCTTTACATTTGTTGGATTGATAGAGAAACTTACAATGAAGTGACAAGTGCACGAAATGGTTCAGTGTATCCTTGGCCCCTAAATCATATTCAAAATAGGGAGAAAAAGAACCAGATAATAAAAAAATTAAAAGTTCTTGATTGGTACAACAAAACCTTAGAGGAAGTGCATGTAGAAGTTGGAAATTGTTGTGATGCCCTAAGTGTTCGTTTGGATAATAAACCCTACTTTTTTATTGATGGGTAAATAAAATAGTCATCCTTAAATATCTTAATTTCGTTGACTATGATTATAAATTTATATTTTAAGATCTACTCTTCCAGTTTAATTTTTAAAATAAATATACAAAGTGTGCTGGCCTATAATATATAAATGTTTAAAGTTTCTGCTTCTTCTCGAATATAAGATATCCTATAACAAAATCCCTTGAAATGTAGGTAATTGATTTTTTTTAGGCCAACTGAATTAGATGCTCTGGTGTTTGGTCATTTATTCACAATATTAACAACACCATTGCCTAGGAATGATCTTGCTGAAATTGTAAGAAGATACCCATCTCTCATTAATTTGGTAAAGAAGATTGAAATGGAGTATTTTAAAAAGGACGCAAGGCCTCTGTAATGGTCAAGTGAACTGTTTATTTAATGTTATCTCATTGTTGAAAATTAGAAAGTCTACATAGGAAAGTTGTTGGCATGTTAATGAGAATGTATTTTCTTCTTAGTTCAGTAAAAAAATTATTGCCTCATTGTTACCTCTATTCTGGTGTTTTCAATTTAACAATTTTCTTTGGGATTATTTGGAGAAATTTATTCAGAATGAAAGTTGGTACATAAATAAATAAAATAAAAAAAGGTAATTCTTCATACTGAAGAGTAAATTCACTCGCCTGAAATAGATTTGTTTATACTAAAGCATAATGAGCCAACTCAAATTTCAAATATGGTGTGGCACATGATCTTAAAATGTAATAAACATTTACTTCTAAATACTCATAAATAGCTATTTTCTCAAATATGCACATTAGTAAAATTGTTGTTTAAAATAATGGTTTAAGGTATTGATTCCAGAAAAATAAAAATGCCTTACATTAAAAACGATATCGAGTGTGTACGTTTCCCTATCATATTAAGTTTTATGTTTATTGATTGAAGGAATATTATAGAGTTTCTATGATATCCTGAGAAAATCTACAACAATTTCAATCAGTCATAATATTTTCTCTGGGGAACATTGACCTTGACGAGGTGAGAGGGCTCAGTAACCTTACATCCAGAAAGCGATGCCGGCGCGCGGCTGTAGCTTAGCTACTGGTAGGGCCACCCATGCTGGTAAGGCTTCGAAGAGATAAAGGTGAAGCTAAGAATGTTCCCACGCAGCGTCTGACCTGGAGCGGGCGGCTGCAAACAGCGTCTGTACTTCATGTTAGGAGCGGCTGAAACAAAAATGGAGGAAGGCAATGGGAAACCACCTCCATTACCTTTTCCCAAGAGAACCACATGAAACATGTTGAACTCAAAATTTTCCGGAGGTATAAATAGTTCCCCGATCGGATCTCCGGGGGAACGGATTTGAACATTACATGTAGGAAACTTGGCTTGCGTTCAACCTTAAAGATCGGCACGTGCAACACACGAAGCCTGTTTGAGGCCGGTAAACTCGTCAGTCTTGAACAGGAAAAGAAAAGATTAAAGATCGATATTCTGGGGGTCGCGGAGACTTGGTGGTCCAATTCGGGATCCTGACCTGTGGGGAATGGCATCTTCTATTACTCAGGCAATCAAGACATAAGACACAAGAAGGGTGTTGGCATGCTACTATCCGAAAGGGTTATGCCTTCTGTTGTGAACTTCCTCCCATATTCTGATCGCACTGCCTTCATAACAATTAGAGCTAAACCAGTCGATCTGAATGTAATACAGGTCTATGCACCAACATCTGACTCAACAGAACAGGAACTGGAGCAATTTTATAGCGATATAAGAGACCTATTGAGGCTTACGAAAAATCATGAAGTCACCTTAATCATGGGCGACTTCAATGCTAAATTAGGAAAAGGCAAGTTTGAGGACATTGTTGGACCATTCGGACTAGGAGAAAGGAATGAGAGAGGTGATCGCAATAAAAAATGCATATACCCACCCCGGCGCCGACGTGCCTTTCGATCATAATCTGCTAACAGCTACCGTAAAAATATCTCTGTCAAATGGCATAAAAACAAAGCCCAAATGGCTGCTTGCTTTGAAGAGACTCCAAGATCCAAACATTAAGCTCGTGATTACTGGTCAAATAAACACAAAAATAGAAACAATAACGCCAAGAATAGAAAGCGACAATGTAACTCAATGATGGGATAATATAGTGAATATAATAGGAGACACGGCACAGAATACTTTAGGTTTCCAATCTAAGAGCAAAAAAAAATGGATGACTGATGAAATCCTATTACTTATGGATCAACGCCGAAAATACAAACGTGATTAGAACAAATATAATGAGTTGCAAAGAACGATAAGGTCAAAGATCAGAATTGCTAAAAATAAATGGCTTAAAAACGAGTGTGATGAGCTAGGGGAGCTGAATAGAAGAGAGTCTTGCACTCCACAAAAAACTAAAGGAGACCGCTGGTGTATACAGGAGACGGAACCCTGATATACTGGTCGATCAAGATGGTAAGATTATTTTGGAAATTAACGACAAAATGAAGATGTGGGAGAGGTACATAAAACACTTTTTAATTCCGAGAGAACACAGGAAACGACAAACAGTGATGGTCTATTGGCGGGGCCTTCTATCACCAGAGAGGAAATAGAATACACAATGCTAAGAATAATAAGGCAGTGGGCCCAGATGAAATCCCTTCCGAACTGCTTAAACTTATGGACGGAACGAGGTATTGACGCTTTGCATGGACTATTCAATAAGATTTACGATACTGGCACCTATCCTGAACAATGGCTGTCTTCAGGTTTCATACCCCTACCAAAGAAGAACAACACAAGAATATGTGAAGGCTTATTAGCCTTAAGAGCCATGCTCTCAAAGTATTTCTGAAGATAATCCATAGGAGAATTTTTTAGGAAATGTGAGAGAGTCTTGAGCGAGTCGCAATTCGGCTTCAGGCAGGGGCTGGGTACAAGAGAGGCGATAGTTGCAACGCAAGTTCTGATCCAAAATTGCTATGACCAGCGTAAATATGTATGCATGTGCTTTATAGACTATGAAAAAGCATTTGATAAAGTTCAACATCATAAACTAATAGCACAGCTTAGAAAACTGGATCTGGATGAAAAAGATATCAGATGCATAAAAAATCTGTACTGGCACCAAAATGCAAATGTAAGGGTCGGAAATGAAGTAACAAGAGCGCTCCAAATTCAAAAAGGAGTGTGACAGGGATGCGTTCTTTTCCCGCTTTTATTTAACCTTTACTTGGAGGCTATCTTTCAAGAAGCACACGAGGATGCAAAGATTGGGATCAGAGTTAATGGTGCGTGGATCAATAATATTCGGTATGCTGATGACGCAATTCTCATTGCGGATAGCATGGATAAATTACAACAACTCCTTAGCATAGTGGGTCGACATAGTAAAACCATGGATTTAAATATAAACACCAAGACAACTAAGTTTATGGTAGTAACAAGAGATGAAAACGCTTTTACTAACTCTGGGCTGACTTTTGATGGAAAATCAATAGAACGTGTGGAATGTTTTAAATACCTTGGAACATGGCTGTCTAAAAACTGGACATCAGACAAAGAGATAAAATGCCGTGTAGAACAGGCTCGCGCAGTATTTACAAAAATAAAAAGGATATTCACGTGTACCGACTTTGATCTGGAGCTTAGGTTGAGATTCGTAGACTGCTACATCTGGCCAGTTCTTCTCTATGGAGCTGAGGGTTGGACTCTCAAGACAAATATGATTAACAAATTAGAAGCATTTGAAATGTCGGTGTATCGCAGAATCCTCAAGATCCCATGGACGGCCAAAGTAAGAAACGAAGAATGATAAACAAAGACCGTCAACTCTTCGACACGATTAAAAAGAGAAAAGCTTACTTCGGTCATATTATGCGCAATGAAAAATACAACTTCCTACAACTAATTATCGAGGGAAAGATGGAGGGCAGAAGAGGAATTGGGAGAAAGAAGATGTCATGGCTTCGAAATATAAGACAATGGACAGGTTTACATAACATCCAGACACTCATACACACGGCTAGAGACAGAGTGGCAATGGAGAATGTGGTCGCTGACATCCATTAATGGATTGCAGATCAAGAAGATAATCTTATGTTTTTGAGTAAAAAATTTACTCTCTTATTGATAGAACGTGAGAGGAGTAATCTCAATAAAAAACAAAAAAAATTCTAAACGTCTAATATAAACACAAACTTAAATTTGCTAATTGCTTATTGCTTCAATCGAAATAGCTAAGTCCTTTCTTTGTTCACAGGAAGTACACCGGGATGTGTTTGACTTTTTTTATTGTTTCTTGTTTGTTGACCCCCTTGTAAGGGGATGAAATGACACTGCTACGAGGCAATTTGCAGCACGACCCTCTTCTGTCGCTTAGTTAGAGGCAGTACAACACTCCTGCATAATTTACACTTTCCAGTGTGAGGGGACTACTTGGTGGGAACCTCCAGTAAGTGCCCCTGGAAATTCCCGATTTTTTCACAAATACAAGCTAATAAACTACACGACTGAGTTCTTATGCAGGAGGTCTGGCACGCTATAGGTATAATCACTTTCTTCAGAGACTTTAACCCCCGCAGGATATACCCCCGACCGCCCTCAGGCCACGCTACTGCGTACGGAAATAAAACCTGGAGTCCTGGTAGGAATCACCTTCCACTACGCGACCCACCCTTTACACCTTGCAGCCGGCACGACTTTCCAACTCCCCCCGAAGGATTAGAACACGTTTTCTAAGCAAATCCACTACCCGTGCCGAATTCTGTAATCCGTTCCCAACGTGTCGTCCTTCGACTACAGGACCGGAAGTGTTTTTTTATTGATACCTGTGAATTAACACTAACACCGCTTTGGAAATAACTATTATGCAGCAAATGGTCAGACGCGTTACGCGATGACTTAATTAGGTGTAGAAGAGGGGAATTTGGCCAACTTCAGAATCAAACGCAAAACCTAGGGAGAGGGCGCTAAAGCGGCAATGGCATGATATGCTCTTTTACTGGCAGGTGTTATTCACCTGCAATGATCAACAAGTATTGAGCAGCGCCGAACCTATTTAAAGGTACGGGTTGTCTCTGGTACGGGTACGATCTCTATCAAACGGATAACGCCCGCGGCAGCCGTGCTGCATCCGACGTAAGTGCATCTCAAAGTATATCGTCTTGGGTTTTGACATCAATAATAAAATTTGGAATTTACATCAGGCTAACAGGTGGAAATCAAATCGGTTTTCAACAAATTCCGCACTTGTGCCTTCATGGTAGTTCAAGCTCGAATCTTTAATATCCTTGGCAGACAACTGCAAGCAGTTTGGAATCCATCCATCTTCCGATCCAGCTTGCATTACTGTAATTATTTTTCTTTTATTTGAAGATGATTTCGTCGGACACTTTAAATTAGAATCGACCCATCTTTTGGGCACTGTGAGTCAAGCTATGTTTCATCCAGATAAAATATAGATCTATTTTCTGTCTATTTAAAGCCCATTGTGTGGAAACTACTCTGTGACATATTTATGATTGTTTCGTGTTCTAGTTTATCCAAAATAGGTACAACCTATTTTTATTAGAGGGCATTTATTTTTCATCTTATGACATCTTGTTGACATTCACTGCGTTTCTCCTTTTTGTCATTCTTTTACACCTTACAATTTTTTATCATTGTATTTTTTTTATGTTCGGCACACACACAAAAGGAAAATCCTATGCCACTCAACGAACGGTGCGTGTGCGGAGAAGATGGTAGACGTTGGACTTGAAACGCTGTAGGTTGTAGTTTTCGGGCAAAGACTGGCAGTCCTCCAGACAAAGAAGTTCCGCAACAGGGACGTCCTAGGTGTTCGCAACTGAATCGTATGTTGATGAGCAGCCTGTGTCTGACGGGTGTTTCTCTTTGGTACATTCTGGGTGGAATCATAAGTGCCAGCTCGTTCGAACACCTTCAGTAGTAGTATCGATAGTAAAGAGATAGGTCCGCCACTCTTCTTCGATGTTCAAGCCTATCAAGGTCTTTAGTCAACTGTGGGTTGACTAAAGACTATCTATGTCTGGGTCATCCGCAAGACGGACTGCTCTTCTCTGTATGGAGTCCAATATCTTGAGCAATTGTTCGGGTTAGCTCAATACCTCCTTTGTAGGAGGTATTGGTTAGCTCCACACATGGGAAGAGTATTCCAGTATTCTGCTCTATCTGGGCCATATAGAGCAGAAAGAGCTGATGAGGTGCATACAACTTTTTTGTTTTATATAGTGCTCCTAGCTTTTGTGCTGCTGCCTTGGCGATTTTGGTGACGTGATTACGCCAAGACATGGTGGTCCTCTGTGGCAAACACCCATAAAAAATCGCAGCAGGTCATGCAAAACCGGTACCTCCGAGCTGCACTCGTACTAACGCGACAATACGCACAGACCAGCTGACCTGCGCGATGCTGGCCAGAAGGCGATCTTGACGAAGCTCGCTTAGATTTGTGATCTGATTGAATAAGCAAATGCCTAATGATGCAGTTCCAACTCCCTTCACAATAGAGCAAACTGCCCCCGCTTATATACAGGCTAGAGCCAAACCAAAGAAACGAGAAAGAGGTTTTTTTTTGGAAATGTTTGCTCTGATATCATCCTTTACACATCCTATGCACTCAGAACAAGACTACACATATCTCAACCAATTTGGCAACACAAAAATTAAACAGGCTGGAAGGGTAAGATACCCAGGGAAGCATATTGCAGCGTTGTCTAACAGCACAGTATAGGCATATTAGGTAGGCCAGTAGGGCCCTAAGCTAGTGTCAGGAGTGCGTCCCTCGTAAACGAGCTAGTTGTAGCTCGTAAAGGAACGCGCATAGCCAATTTGTAGGAGGTATTGGCATAGCACAACATGCGATCTATTTATGTACTAACATGCCTCTGTAATGTCAATATTGCAATAAAGGTTTCGTATTCGTATTCCAAGTTATGTTGTTTTCTACGTTGATGCCCAGCAAGCTTATGAAAGAGGCCAGAGTCAGTGTTTGTCCTGTCATTGATAAATGAGGTCCTGCGGTGTTGGCTTTTTTTGAGAAGACAGCTGTTTGAGTCTTTTCTGCGTTAAACTAGGCACACACACATTCCACGATGGCGTTCATATCCTCGTTGATGGCAGCAATCTGATTTTCTCGCTCGCGTTGGGAACGAGCAGCGGTCATTGGAGTCCGCGACATGAATGAGGGTATAAGAGTGATGTCGTTTGCAAAGCTGTAAATAGAATTGTTTGTCCTGTGTAAGAGATCGTTGGTATAGAGCAGAAAGAGTGTGGGAGATAACATACACCCTTAAGGAACTCCGGCATTGATTTTAAATTCATCCGAGAGATGTCCATCAATACCAATTCGGATGCTTCGATCCCTTAAGAAATTGGAAATCCATAGAAGCAGTGCTGGTGGTAGTCCGTATGCTGTCAATTTGCTTAACAATCCGTCATGCCACACCCTATCAAATGCTTTGGATATGTCGAGAGCCACTGCACGAGATTCGCCGTAGCTCTCGATGGCTTTGGTCCAGAGGTAGGTCACGTAAGTCAGAAGATCTCCCGTTGATCTGTGCTTGCGGAAGCCATATTGGCGATTGATTATGATGCCTGCCGATTCGAGATATTTTAAGACACGTTCGTTGATCAATTTCATGACTTTGGACATCATGGGAACTAAGCCAATTGGACGGTAGTTATTTGGAATCGTTTTTCTACCTTTCTTCGGGATTTGTTGCACTGGTTGACTGAGCGCATTTCCAGCTAGAAGGAAAGTATGCAATTCTGTATGTTAGGAATGCCTGCATAGTGGAGATGTTAGTTCAGCAGCGCATTCTTCAGCACTATTGCTGGAACTCCATCCGGCCCTGTGGTCTTGTTAGTATCTAAACTTTTGAGTGTTTGTTTCATTTCGCGTTGGAGAAATACCAGACCTGGTATTGAGAAATTCACTCTCAGGGTAGTTGGGGGAGTCTTTCCTTGATGATCTAAGGTAGAATTTGATGCAAATATATCGGCAAGAATTTTCGCTTTTTCTTTGGCCGTTTTCGCTATTGAACCATTATCTTTTGTCAGTGGTGGTATTGACGTCTTTGAGAAATCCTGATTGACAGCTTTGGCAACCCGACCAAAAGGATCTTGATCCGTTAGGACAGTTGAGAAGCTTTTCCTTGATCTGCTCATTATATCCCTCCTTGCTCTCGTCAATTGTCCGCTTACACCGGGTTTTCGGATCTCGGCACCATTTGCGGTAGGTAGGGCTTCGGTCTCGCCGAGACGAGACGAGACTATTGTGTTCTCAGTCTCACAAAGTCTCGACTCTTCGAGTCTCGTCTCGGTCTCGCCGAGACTAGACATTTTGTGGTCTCGGTCTTAGTCTCGGTTTCGCCGAGAGTCTCGTGTATTTCAAAATTGCCAAGAATCGGTATTATAAATTCAGCATATTTTGGGATATTACCACGTTAATGAATAATAATTAAATTTTTTGGGTTTTTTCAGATAAATAATTTTAATAACCTCACAAAGTGTCGATTTTTTTAAGCTAAATTAATTTAAACAACAAAGTCACAATTTTTTTTTATAGAGGTAACAAAATTGGTAGGGAGGTTTGCAAGTAAAAAAGATATCAGATAGTAGAGTAGTATATAGTCTACTCTACATAATATTTTATATTTTCAAAAGTAAACCTAAGAACCCTTTCATGAGGAGCATTCCTGAGCAAAAAATATTAATCATTGTAAATATATATTCATAAAAATTTTTGCTTGTTCTAAAAATACAGTTCACGTTGAGAAAAAATGTTTTTCTTAAACAGGGAGCTCAGAAACTTTCAAAACATGTATTTTACATAAGGGTAAACTACCTCTATTTCTTATTTTTTATAAGTAAAATTCTATCTGAAAAAGTTGCTTAGAATTACATCCACAGTCAAAATCTAAAATTTCAATTGCTTTTATTTTTGCAAGGTACAGTTAGTTAGATTGAAAATAAAAGCATAAATACAATTCAACCAATTAAAGCAAGAAGGGACTTAATCATTGTACTTGTAAGCCCCCGACTTCAACACATTTTTCCAAAAGTGCTTTGAATTTTTCATACACAGAATGAATAACGTCTTGATTTATTTGGGCAACAGCTTAAATAATTTTGTTTTTTAAAACATCAACGTTATGTGGTAGAGGTTGCTTGTATACTTCTTCTTTCAAAAATCGCCAAAGGAAGAAATCACATGCCGTGATTTCAGGGGACCTGGGTGGCCAGTAAATAAATAGGACCAAACCTACCTATCCATTTTTCGGAAGTAATTGCACAAGGGCATATTTTGAAGAAAGAGCCCGACACCGAAGGTGGAGGGCTCTTTTTCCAAAATATGAAAATGACCGAATGCAGTTTTTCTAAGACACGCTCGAATGCAAAATTATCTGGTTATTTTGATGCACGAGTGTAATTCGGGGCAATATTTCCCGAATAAGGACGTGGTTTAAAAAAATACAGTTTTATTATTATTTTTTTAATACAAAAACGTACATGTAACTGAAACAAAATAAAGAGACGCAAAAATACGATTTTTTTATTCCGAAATGAGACATTTTCAAT
>MU194518.1:2528-18830 GCA_016904865.1 Pissodes strobi
AACTGATGTTTTATTTATAAAGGCAGCGTTCACTCATTAAGCGCAGGCGCAAGATACGAACTCCCAGCTCTCCTATTGGTTGAAGCCCTTGGCTTCAAAACACGTGAAGAGTTGCTTAACTGATCGTTGGGCATTGGAGGCGTTCGAAAGAGTGTCGGTATTTGTGACCCGCGACAAAGGGTGCTTCAAAAGGTAGTAGCAACATTTGAGGAACGGCTACACGAGTGGTTCATGTCTACCGATAGTTTAATTTCATTATTAACCTTAGAAGGATCAAAACTTCTATATTTATAAATCAAATAAAACATTAAGAAATACATCAAATAAAAATATTTAGTTTACAAACGAGTGTATTTATTCAGATTCTTCGTCTTCAGTTCCTCCATCAGATCCATCGCATCTTAAACAAATATTGGACTTTTTGCTGTGCTTTCCGCACACATATCTAAAGCATTTGGAACATATAATTGTGGTTTTGGCTAGCTCGCAGACGACAACCGTGTACAATGTTGTAACATATATACGCTGACTTTACGTTAGGTTCTATTGGTTGCTGGTTGGACCAAGGAGGTGTACTTTATGTCCACACTTACTTTCTTGACTAAAATGGCACATAGTTAAAAAGACATATCACAAAATAAATTATGAGGAATAATAAAGGGATACATAACTAGGATGTCTAATTTTATCAGATTTTTAGAAAAAAACTAAATACAAGGTCAAAGGTTAACTTGTGGACACTTTTTAACTCCCCTTGGTCCTCCTAGGGTTTTAATAGTTCTGGTTTGTTTTCTTGTTCCTAACCCAAGGTATGTGTATAAGTTTTTGTTGTTCTAACACTTAATTTTGCATAAGATAAAACCACGATGACAGCAGCAATGCCAGCCATTACAGTGTCGTCCATTTTCTTTTTTTTTAACAAATCCAGGACCAATCGAAATAGAGGCAAATTTTAAAAGTTTTCAAAAAGAAAAATATGCAGTTCAAAAATGTCAGAGCCACAGCTAAAAGCATGCACACAATGGACGTGAAAATGGTGACAAGTAATCCCGAATATTGGCATCCAATGTTGGATCCAACGTTGGCCTCCTGTGTGTGGCAAAAGCAAGTTGCCAAATGCTAGTTGTTGATTTTGAGTCCACGCTTGGCTCCAACATTGTATCAAATGTTGGTTCCAACGTTTGACGCCGGCTTAAGGTTGAATAAACTTTTTTCAAACTTATTAATAACGTCCTAAAACGGCGTTTTATCAACAATACCGAAACAGAGTTTTAATCATCTCCTGATTAGCGAAACGCGCGTCGAGTGCAATAATTCTGTTTCGGTATTGTGGATAAAACTCCGTTTTAGTGCATTTTGCCGAAGGTTCCAAACCACAACATACTTATTAATAATGCTGTGTGGGGAGAAGCAATGGAAAAATAAGGAGAAAAAGGCACACGTCAAGCTGTTTGGCTACTAGGGAAATTGTCAAACTCAGAGCACAAGCAGATATATTAAAGATGCTGATATATTTAATAAGAATTTAGACGCCAGTCAGATGGTTAAGCAAAAATCCGTCTATTTTACACCGGTAGTATGCAGCAAATTAATAGCACCAAATAATTCCGAAAAGTCATCGAAGGTTAGGACGAATTGGGCCACATATTCGGAGATAGATAGGGGGAGGGAGATATGATAGATACAGGGAGGGAGATATGATAGATACAGGAAGCGAGATATGACCGCGTAGTTCAGTGCGCGGCCCGGAAACATAGACGCCAAAGGGACCCATTATGATGTAAGATAAAAGAAGTACCATTTAAAAATTAAACCTGCTCTTAAAGTCGGGGATCTCTAGAAATGTTCTACGCCGGTGTCCAATTTGGCTTAGATCTACTATTGGACTCATTTGTAAGGTGTTTACTCCAATCCATCACTTGCCACTTGCAATCCATTAACGTGGTCTTAAATAGCCACAATTAAAAAAGAACGTATTTCAAAAATTTTAACAGGTATATATATCAGCACTTTTTTATATTAAATCATGTATACCTTGCTATATGTGTGTTTTGGCAAATAAATTCAAATACTTGTTCATTACGTCTATCATTCGCAAGAACGTACTTACAAATCGTATAGTCAACTGCCACATTTCTCTTCGTTTTTTAACATTGAAAATATTTCTGTTATCCTAGTATAGGGCCTGAAATCGTGAAAAAGTGCATGCTACATTTGCTACATGAAGTCTCACGCGTGAGAGATCGTGGTTGTTTATTTAAAGTTAAATTTGATCATAAGGTATTGGAATTGGTTCAAATGACTAAAATATATTGGAACTAACTAAAACTAACCGAAAGTTGATTGAACGACTAACCAAAAGTAACCAAAAGCACCAAAACGGGCTAAAACGTACAAAAATTAAGGTAAGTTAAAACTAACCGAATTTTAACGACTATCCAAAACTAAAGAAGAACATGTTATTTGATTATAACATATCGGACCGACTCAAACGAATAAAATAAATTGGAACTAGCTGAAAGTCACCGAAAGTTGATTGAATATCTAACCACAAGTAACTAAAAACACTAAAATGGACTAAAACGCATCGGAAAAGATTTAAAATATTAGTAAGTAAGTAAGTTAAAACTAACCCAAATTAACCGAATTTTGGCGACTAACCAAAACTAACTAAAAACATTAAAATTGGTTAAAACTTATCGGAAGCGGCTCAAATGAATAAGATAAATTAAAACTAACTGAAAGTTGATTGAACGACTAACCAAACGTAACCAAAAGCACTCAAGAGGGCTAAAACGTATCGGAACAGATTAAAAATATTAAAGTAAGTTGAAACTAACCCAAATGAACCGAATTTTGGCGACTAATTAAAATTTACCAAAAACATTTAAATTGGTTGTATCGTATCGGAACCTGTTCAAATGACTAAAATAAATTGGAACTAATTGAAAGTTGATTGAATGACTAACTAATACTAACTAAAAGTAAGTAAAAGCACCAAAACGGGCTAAAACGTATCGGAACAGATTAAAAATATTAAAGCAGGTTAAAACTAACCCAAATTAACCGAATTTTGGACACCAACCAAAACTAACCAAAAAAAGTTTTTTTGTTATAACTTATAACGTATCGGAACCGATTCAACTGACTAATATAAATTAAAACTAACCGAAGGTTGATTGAACGACTAACCAAAAGCACTAAAGAGGGCTAAAACGTATCGGAACAGATTAAAAATATTAAAGTAAGTTGAAACTAGCCGAAATTAACCGAATTTTGGCGACTAACTTTAATTTGCCAAAAATATTTAAATTGGTTATAACGTATCGGAAACGGTTTAAATCAATGAATAAAGAATAGGAAGGAAGGAGCAAAATACATATTGACATTAGACCGGATTGGTTCTTGCATATGGCGACCCAGATTACCAGTGGCGTCTCCTAAAACGATTGCACAACAAAAAAATAAATACTTATACTATGTATTTATATAGTTTTGTTGTTTATTACTTACTGGTACAGTGATCTCAAAAGAAGTTATAATTTATAAATATTACCAACATGTATTTAAAAACACGTGCGTCTTTTGCGGATCTTTTAAATGTTTTAACTTTGCTAGATATTTTAGGTATATTCGAAATATGAAAATTAAATTCCTTAGGATAAATTTCAGATGTGTAAACTTCATTTTATTAGCTAAATACCTATATAAGAAATCTTGGGAAAATACCAACAAAAAGTGGTGTGTGAACAATTTTGTTTTAGCTATAATATGTTCTATGTTTTCCCATTAATTTTTTGGAAAATTATACCTGTTTTCTAGGTTAATAGGTAAGGTGAAGTTTTAAATAAAAAACATCACCAGTTGACAATTATTCTAAATTACATGAATGATTATTATATGATGCTTACGAGGTATGTAAAAAGCAGCACTTATCCGGAAAAGAAACGGAACTTTCTGTTTTTTTTTATTTTCATAATTTTTGTATCTAAATGTTAATGTAAACATATAAGTTTAGGCACCTGAAATTTACATACAGAAGTTTAATTTTCATATTTGAAATGGAAAAGTATCAAACATAATGTTAAAAATGTTATCCGTTAAAGCCTACAGCTTGCCTTTAAAATAACACTAAAATATCTAATAAATTAGTGGGCCTTAAGATATTTTGTAAAATTGTCTGTAAATTGATGTCATTTACGATTTTTTTTGGGATTTTTCTTGCCATGCTTTTTTAGTACTTAAACGACTGAGTAAATAAAATGAAAACGAATTTTTGCAAATTTGGAGTTGGATTCGTTTTAAATAAGGCATGATAGTATAGTATATTATATTATATGACTCATTCTGACGTTATGTTTGGATGCTTCCTACGTTTTGATGATATTTCTTGTGTTTAAAGCGATTTACTTTCATTTGAAACATTGTTTATTTCTTTAGTAATATTATTGGAGATATTGCGTTAATTCATATAGTGTTTAATTATATATTTAATGGTAAAGGTGTGTATTTTGGATTAAAGAAGCAAAGTAAACATGGTTAGTTGTGCAGCTTGTGGCCCTTCTAAAACTCCAACAAATTCAGAACTTGGGATAACATTTCATCGGTAAGTAGGTACCTACTTTACCCCTTATTTTTCTGGTTTTTACCATTTAATAAAGCAAAATAATTATAAATTCTCTAACTGTTAACAAATAGGTGACAGATCTAATTATGGGCGTACCCGTAAAAAATATATCATTAAAACTCAATTTTTGCAAGAACATTGGACAGTGCTTAAAGTAAAACTTTTCTTTTATACTTGACATGTTAAAGTTTATACTGCCAATAAATTGCTAAAATTAGTTATTTGAATATATTTGGGCATTTGAAATGCAAAAATAAGCAAAATATGGTTAGATAATAGTGGGGTAGTTTTAAGTGTGATTCTTATTAAAAAAAAATATGTCCTACCTAATTTTATTGAGAAGGACCCTTCAAAACTAACGCACTATTCTCTGTCCATATTTTGCTTATTTTTGCATTTCAAATGCCCAAATGTATTCAAATAACTAATTTTAGCAGTTTATTGGCAGTGTAAACTTTAACAGGTCAAGTATAAAAGACAAGTATTATTTTTAGCACTGTCCAATATTCTAGCAAAAATTGATTTTTAATGCTATATTTTTTACGGGTACGCTCATGATTAGATCTGTCACCTATTTGTTGATAATTAGACAATTTATAATTTTGCTTAATTAAATGGTAAAAAACAGAAAAATAAGAGGTAAAATACCTACTTACCGATGAAATGTTATCCCAAGTTCTGAATTTGTTATAGTTTTCGAAAGAACACAAGCTGCACAAGTAACCATGTCTACTTTGCTTCTATAGTCCAAAATACACACTTTTACCACTAAATATCTATGCAAACACTATATGAACAAACGCATTATCTACAATAATATTACTAAACAAATAAACAATGTTTCAAATCGAAGTAAATGGCAAAAAATAGCTTTTAACACAAGAAATGCTATCAAAACGTAGGAAGCACCAAAACATAACGTCAGAATGTGACATATTATGGTTCCTCCGCAGCCTCCTCGATGTCACAGGAATTCGTCGCATGTATTAAGTGTCAAACGGCGCATAAGCTCCTTCCTTTCTCTTCTTTATTCTTTGGTTTAAATGACTAAAATAAATTGTACCTAACAGAAAGTAGAAAGCTGATTGAATGACAAACCAGAACTAACCAAAAGTAACTATAAGCAGCAGTAGTTATTGTACTTCTACAATAACGACCGTGGAAGTACTACTGCGTTGTCTAAAAGGTGTCGTGAAGTGCACCAAGTGTGCATGTTTCGAGACTTGGACAACGTTGACGGTTTTAGCCATATAACAGGTCACGGTACCCTCACAGGTATATTATATATAAGCCTTAGTCTTTCGTGGCCTGTGGCACACACATAAAAAGAAACGGGCTATAACATATCGTAATAGATTAAATATTGAAGTAATTTAAAATTAACCCAAATTAACCGAATTTTGGCGACTAACTAAAACTGACCAAAAATTTTGTGTTTTTGGTAATAACGTACCGGAACCGGTTCAAATGACTAAAATAAATTAAAATTAACTGAAATTAACCGAAAGTTTATTGAACGACTTACCAAAAGTAACCAAAAGCATCAAAAAGAGCTAAAACATATCAAAACAGATTAAAAATATTAAAGTAAGTTGAAACCAACTTAAATTAATCAAATTTTGGCGACTAATTAAAATTAACCAATAACATTAAAATTGGTTATAATGTATCGGAGCCGGTTCAAATGACTAAAACAAATTCAAACTAACTAAAACAAACTGAAAGCTGATTGAATGGTTAACCAAAACTAATCAAAAGTAACCAAAAGCACTTAAACGGGCTAAAACGTATCAGAAGAAGTTACAAAAATTAAAGTAGGTTAAAAGTAATCAAAACGAGCCGAATTTTGGCGACTTACCAAAAGAAACCAAAAACATTAAATTTCATTATAACGTATCGGAGTCGGTTCAAATGACTAAAATAAATTAGATCTAACTGAATCTAACAGGAAGTTGATTGAACATCTAACCAAAAATAACCATAAGCGCCAAAAGGGGATAAACGGTTTGGAAGAGGTTAAAAATATTACAGCAATTATATATCAATAGATTTTCCTATCTACAAGTGGAGGGTAATTTTTTTAGGTCTTAACATCCGCATATATATATTTTAATTTTGATAATGTTTAATATTAATGTTAATAATGCATTTATTTAATTAATTATATTATAAACACTCGCGTTTGAATTTTTACTTTCTTAAACTTTGCTGTAAAAACTATTTGAATTACAACAAAGATCACATTTTTGCGTTTTTACTCATCATTTTCAATATCCCCCCGATCGCATCCCTGCGAAGGACTGTGATTTTGTTTTAATCAATCTCCTTGCAGATTTCCACGATATTTATTTTATTCTTATCCTTCTCTTAACCCAAAATAGATAGATATTTTTACGGAAACCCTGTAAATAGTGCTATGAATAATAATTGTACGAGTTGAATCTGCTCAAATTTTATTCAGTATCATTGTAGAAATGTTCTATTTCAATGTTAATATTTAACGGTTGTTATGTTGCTTTTCCGAATGGAGCATTAATTATAAGTGCGATTTTTTGGACAGTATATTGTCTTTCTGCGCTCAGAATGATCTACATTTCGAGCTGAAGTGATTAACTAAATCAGTGAGGATTTTGAAACCATATAGCTTACTGTAGATTACTGGCAAAAGTATGTTGTTTTGTAAATATTGTGACATATCAAATAAATTGGTAGAATCAAGGTGTATGAGGTTTGAAAGCGTCATATCGGTCGCAGAAGCTGTTTCGGAAGGATATTCTCACGCTGTCGCAATTAACTTCTCCGCAGCTAACTCATTCTATAAATGTAGCTTTCAAGGCAACATCAAATGCCAAACCATGGCAGATCACATATTATCAGGGATCTAAATTGTAAAGTAACTATTTGCATATTTTCAAAAATATTTGCTAAACTCAACAAGTGGGATCTTAACTACAAATCTGAATAATAACCTAAAGTTTCATAGTTGAACACCTACCCTACACACCATATCGACGGCGACGGCGTCACGACAAAAAGGCGTTAGCGCCAAAAGTGCACAAATGAGATTTTTACCAAATTAATTAAACCATTGGTTCTATTTAAATGGCAAAAGTATTTAACCGACAAAAATTCGGTACGCAAAATATTTGACCTTAAAATTTCACTATTTCACATTTACCCATTTATATTATCTTTACGTCTCTCAAAATAAATGTTTTAATTTTCGATTTAAATGTGTCGCTTGCACCTTTCCTAAGTTCTTTGTACGTCCATACTATTTCTGATTGCTTACTTGGTTTTGGAACAGCAAGTTATTATTATTAAATTTACTGGTTGCTAAACAAAAACGCGTCGGTAAGTAATTACTTACCGTTCTGTTCTTGACAGAAATGAACGGTAAGTAAATTGCACGTTATTTATAAAATAAATGCATGGATCTTCAGATGTGTATGTTACTGTAAAAAATTAGAAGAGTCTAGATCTTGGTCTAAGCGATATAAAACTCCTCCTTTAAAAAAATATTTTATTGGAACCAGAATTAAGGGCTGTTTCTTCTACTAATACAAATTCAAATATTTTCACAGTAAATAAATTAAAAACTTGCTGGAAGTATGATCGAAGCGGGCATAATAATTGGGATAAAGAAGTTTTAAAACTTAAGGCAGACTTTTTATCTTATTTTTATTAAAAAGATGTTTTAACAGAAATCCGAAATGGCTAATACCGAAACAGTTACTCTTTATATCTCGTTTATGGAATCTATAGAAAATTATCTAATATGCCTCCGGAAACAACTCGAGTTGACCAAATTCGTAGAAATCTATTACCTTACTATATAAATCAAATGGCCTTAATTGATATAAATACTATTTTAGGACTTTCAACTTACTGTAAAAAGTTAGAAGAGTCTAGATCTTGGTCTGAGCGATATAAGGCTCCTCCTTAAAAAAATAAGAATTAAGGGCTGATTCTACTAATACAAATTCAAATATTTTCACAGTAAATAAATTAAAAACTTGCTGGAATTATGATCGAAGCGGGCATAGTTATTATGAATGCCGTTTACCTAGAAAGTTTTTTGGCATGGTTGTAGTAAAAAAGAATTTTATAAAGTCAAAATGTTTCTCATGTACAAAAAACGTGAATGTCGGTGGCGGATGTCACGTAGTAGGTATTGTCACCAATCAAAACAAACAAGAATCTTCAACAAGTACAGGGCAAACGAAATCAAACACAAAGAGAAACAAAAAATCGAAAACAACAATAAACTTTATAAATTCTATGAATGGTTAGGTTGGTTAACCCTTTCGCGCTTAGTGCAGAATACCACATTTCTAAAATCTATTCACGATAAGGCTTTGTGGTATTTCGTTCGTACCGCGGGTAGAATTTCTCGCTTGCGGTGCCCCATCTCTTATAGCGTGAAATAGTTTGTGCAGCGCGGCATGGGTTGCCGCAGTTTAGTGGTTTCTAAACTATTGTTCGTACCGACGCGATGCCGGCATTCCGATATTTTTGACAAGTTTTTTGCAATAAAGAAAACAATTATATTTGCAAGTAAGTACTTGAATATGATTCTACCAGTATACCTACTAGCATGCAAATATATCATACTTTAAAGAGTTTTTATGAACATGCTGCCTATGATCGTAATTTGTTTGTGGTATGCTTATTATACCACGAAGCCCTAACGTTTCCTCTAAATGTCACTTCATTATTTTTTTTGTTTGTTAGGGAGAAACAATTGGTTATACTTTAAATTAGAAAAGTTAAATGAGATGGAGCTAGGTGCGATACTGATGAATATTCCTTCCGATGCATCCCTGTTGATGGATTAGACAAAGAGGATGAGAAAAATGCTCATGTTCCTGGGTAGGATATGGAAAATCTCTTGGATATGGAAGACTTAGATGATACTGAGCCGAATGCTGCGTCCATCGATCATAACGTATCCGACGCCGACGAGGATAGTGAAGATAATTTACCATTTTCAGGCTTCTAAGAGATGTCAATGGGCGTGTACTACTTGGAAAGTCGCGTTGTGTCTCAGATAAAAAAACTGTATAATACAAAAAATTAAATGTTTGTACTGTGTAGCAGAGCTGTGATAAGTATTTAGCAAATGTACTTCAAGTAACAAGTATTAAGTAATTTAAATTCCAAATCTACTTACAATATTAAGTATAAGTATTTTACGAAAGTACTTGAAATATTAAGTATTTTACTTAAAACAAATAATTCAAGTATAAGTAGCAAGTACATACCTTAAAAATACTTAAAGTAAATTCAATATACTGAAGTAATTCTAAGTACTGAATATATATTAAAAATACTTAAAGTACTTTTAAAGATTCAGTATTTTGAAATACTAATTACTTAAGTCATGTTTTAAGTATATATTAAATTAAAGATCCCCTCTTAAGTTATCAACTTAAAACTCAACGCATCTGTATATAGCTTTGTATAAATTAATAAAGTACACTACTATTTCGTTTATACATGACCAATAAAAATGGCCATCCAATGTATAACATACAATATACAATGTATACTTGGTTTATTAAAATAATCGAAATTTTGAGTTTTACTCGGCGTTTTTGTTACATTGTTACTTGTTAGATGATGAGATGATGATATAAATTATATATTTAAACTAAACTCGTGACTGGGACAGATGTTTTCATATCATCATGAATCATGACTATGGAGATCATGACTTACCAGAATCATTGTTTGTTGAATGTTGGCTTCTTGCTCATATACGAGTAAATAAAAAACATCTATTCATATTTCAATATCTTTTTTATTCGTCGGAATGGGTAACATATATAAGTCAGTCATAAACGTAAAACGTAACACATAACATAACATAAGAATATGAGTGCTCGAGTTAGACAGTAAATTTAGTCTTAAAGCATAATGTGTAGATTGCTTGTATATTTGAAACATTTTATTATATTTGAAAACAGTTATCGTTGCTTGTTGGCAAGAAATTCATGAGTATATTAGTAAAACATTTCAGTGCTCGAGTTAGACAGTAAATTTAGTCTTAAAGCATAATGTGTAGATTGCTTGTATATTTGAAACATTTATCGATGCCTGTTGGCAAGAAATTCATGAGTATTTCAGTAAAACAATTCAGTGCTCAAGTTAGATAGTAAGTTTAATTTAAATGATGAGGCGTAGAGTGCCTGTATATTGGGAAACATTTATTGCTGTAGTATTCGATAATTAAAAAAGTATCCCATTAACTAATTAGTGTTATCATACTTCGTATTTTATTTAATTAATTCACTACGAACAAGAATATTGCTGAATTATTTTATTATTCCATAATTGTAGACTGGCTAGTAAAATATAATATTCTAGGAGAGTTGCTACACTGGCAAAAAATGCACATGCTAATTAATAATACCAGTGTCATTTTCTTTTAATGTGCAAGTTCTGATTGTTTGGCGCTGTAGATACGAGGTCATATTAAAAAATAAGCGGTACTGCGATCCCGGTTTCAGATAATGAACAGAAGGTGAAGAAAAGGCCGAATTGACAGCAGGTAAAGGGTAAATCGGCGTTCATTACACAAGTCCGGCATCGGCACACGTTAGACGTCGTGTGTTGCAAAGAATTGATTTGTTTGAGCGTGTTTACTGTTACTGTTTACGTGTTTACTGTCCGGGTAATATGAAATGTGAGTCCTAGCTTGTTTGGCGTTGCAGTATTTTTAATTAAATACTTAAAGTAAATATGTACTTAAAATAGTTTCAAAAGTACTTTAAGCATTTTCCATTTAAGTACTTACTGTTAAAAATTACTTAAGTATTTTCAGAAAAAACTTTAAGTAGATTCTGATTTTCCAGTAGATTTTTCAAGTAACAAGTAATACTTACCGCAAAAGCGTTAATTCAAGTACAAGTACTTTTTTTCAAATGTAATAAGTACATTTCTAAAAGTATCGTTAGTTCATAAATACTTTAAGTAAAATACTTAAAGTAAAAAAAATACTGATTATTTACTTCAAGTACGTTTTTGTACTGAGTACCTCAGCTCTGCTGTGTAGCTTAGTGGTAGATCTGACAAACCACATATTCGTATAAAAACCGTTGTAATGTTGTAATAAAAGTTTTGAAATAAATTGCCAATGCTTCTTTACCGACTTCCTAAAGTTGTACTTAACGCGGAGTAAAAATAATTAAAATTTCTGAATGCTGCCCTCAAAGGGTTAAATAAAATAAATAACTTTCTTAAAACTCAAAATAAAGTTTCTATCAGTCCAACATTTTCTAAAAAAAACAATGACACTAGACCATACTTTACGGTTTCCATAAATAATATTGAAATCTGTGCATTGGTGAATAGTGGTTCAAATGATTGTATTAAAAGATCTCGACATTTCACGTATTTATAAAGGTATACATTAGTTATGCGCAAATAGCTTGGATTCTTTCGAATGGGTTCGAAGCTTTCGACGTCTTGCTTATAAAACGTGGGAATGCGTTATTTCGCATATTTATAAAACGCTAAATCCGACGTTTCCGGTCATTTTCATGCGAAACGCCATGAGAGACTCGAATTTTTACGTAGATTTCGAAAATGTATCAGTTGATGTTAAGGAAGTTACAGGTTTTCCTTAACCTTCAAACATGTTGTACGATACAGGACTTTGAACAAAATTAATAAAGTGCAATATTTCCGAAGCTATTAGACTCACATCGAAACTTGTTAAAAAAAAAGTTATCTTTTTAGATGATCTACGTTTTGTTTCTGCAAACTTTTCATTTCAGATCAGCGATTACCCGAAAATTTTAGAAAAATCCATTTTTATTCCAAAAATTGGGCTCACAAATGGTTAGACATAAAGCAAATAAGTGTTACGGTTTGAAAATACTCCATTAAATAAAATAAAATCAGGATAAATCTTACTTACCAGAGCTTAGTTCTTAAAATTTAGATTGAATAAAAATATTTAAACTGGTTGCTCCAAACGCATTTATTTTCTAGTGATAATTTACATCAAATCACCTTCACTATTTTAACTAATGGTTGATCACTTTTGCCAACTGAGTTTTTCCATTCGACCTTCTGTATTCATGGATCAGCCAAAACTCTGGATAAGCAAATAAAACAATAATTAGATCACAGAATGTTCTTCTAAATGAATTTCATAGCCTATTCACATATATTGCCAAGCCGTGCATATGTTTACTCGCCTTTTCCTTAATTTTGCTTTGTAAATTAATGTATTGATTATTAATGTATTGAATGCTTAAGTTTCTTGTATTCTTTTTAGTAGGTAGGTAATCGTTATGTTACCCAAAGATCGGAAGTTTACATTTTTAAGTACTAAATTTCTCTTATACAAACTGTAGACTGGTTAATTTCAAATCAAATTTAACTTTTAGACACCATTTTCTTTACAAGTAACTTAATAATACCTTTCTCTATTGCAACTACAATTAAATTTATTAAAATTAATGTGCAGGTCAGTTATCAAGACAATAACAAAGATCAAAATTGTTGCAAATATGAGTGATAAGGAGTAAAATTGTTGTTACGTGGAAGGTTTGTTGTAAGGTCTTTAGGTTTTTAACAGATACTTTTCACAAATCCTTCTGAAATATCATAGAAAACTGGAAAAAGTAGTAAAATATTCTGATTTAATCTCAAAAATGTATAACAGTCAAACAGATATGTCATGTGTCTGTCAAAATTTATTTTCATCAAAGGTATCCCTGGATTTGTTACCAAGAGTTTCGGGACCTTGTTTAAAAAAAAAAGAGAGAACAGAGAATTTTGTATAATTTCGTCAAAAGAAAGCTACTACAGAGCTGTTTTGTGGTTTTCTGGGCATTTCCTGACGATTTTACTCTAAGGAGTTAATCTTAACTTTCATAACTGGTGGCAAGAAGAGAATGTGTCTTGCACCGTTGTAGCATTGTGCTAATTTTAATATAGTTGATTAAACATGTAAAAACTCCTGATTTTGTCTGTGAGAGGTCACTGATAACTCATTGGTAAGTGTTCTTTTTAACTATTCTTACATCTTTTGGCATGTTTTATATCTATGGCTCTCGTAAAGTATATAATGAAATATTGCTTTATTTACCTACCTGAAGTGTTGTCGGAGAACAGCTTTCTTAGTCTCGGTTCTTTTGTAGGCCTCTTTTTGTATTGGTTACATTCGAAAATTGAAGTAGCTGCCACCTGGATTGTTGCTGCGAGTACCACCTGTACCTGTGACGCCGAGCAACACCGACACCAGCTTCCAGTATCTCAGGTTTGTCTGTGTAGTGTGTTACCTCAGGAATACACCCGCTTAAAGGGTGACGTTGAACAAAAGTGCAATCAAAATTACTTACCAGAATTACTTAGTATAATAAGAGGAACCTATTTCAAGTTGATTTACGAAAAAAAAAATGCGGAATATGCATATTTTTTTATAATAATAATATTTCAATCTGGAACTATTTTTCGACGCGTAGCAAACATTGGCGCGTTCCAGCGTAGGTATACAGTCACTCTTCACTCTCATTGGTCGGCGGGATGCCATGATTGATATTCCGCCGATCACTACCGACTAAGAGCCGCTAGTGCGCCGATGCGTTTTAAAATAAAACATAATGAGATGGCTGTGCGTGGCCGATTGTTAGCATGGCCGAAAGAGACTGTAGCCGAAACGATTATAAACGAAGGACGCTGAGTCACAACCATCTTTATCCCAAACCAGTGGGTAAAGATGGCTGTGGGCGCGTACGTAAAGACAAATATATTCTATGAACGTTCAGTGTCAATGTATTCTAACCCAATATTTGTGTTTACATTTTAAATTTTTATTTAGAATATACGTCGAATCTGTATTTATTTGCCTTTAACTTTACGGGCTTGGAATTGTAGAAATTAGAATTATTCGTATTTATAAAATGTCGTCAACGTCTTTGTCGCCTGAAATTGTAAGAAATAAATTACTCTGGGAAGATTGCAGTGACGATTCGTCAGATTCCGAAAACGAAAATCAAGGAATCAGACTGAGGGCCCCTCGAAATTTTAGATTACGATTAGACCACTTTACACTAAGTGTAAAGTCTGTAGGTAGTGATGAAGAATTTAGAATAAGATTTGGTCTTACCAAAGAAACAGTTGAGGTGTTTGCACAAAGGTTTCTAACGATACTTATCGCACCAAAAACTGAAAGGTAAATATAATCATTAAATCAAAATTTAAGTGTAATAAAATAGGTACTATTTTTTTTCCAGAAATCATGCAACAGCAACGCAGCAGATCCTTCTGGTACCTTGCTTTTGTGCTACAGGATGTATGTTACAATTGGTTGAGAATTTTGCCGGGATTCATAAATCTACAGCATGCCAAATTGTAAAGAGAATAATTTGCATCATTAGCACCAGAGCACATAAGTATGATAAATACACAACAGGAAATTTATGAAGTGAAAAGGGAATTTTATACTCTTGCAAGATTTTCTCGTGTAATATGGGTCATTATAAAATGATTATACCCATAAAAATTATTTCACCAGGTAATAAATGCATAATTTAAATCAGTGTCTTACAAGTTATTATATTTCTAAATTACTTTTAGGCAGTGCCAATGCTGAGTATTTTAGGTCTAGAAAAGGATATATTTCACTAAATGTGCAAGTGGTAGGTGATGCTAATTTACACACAGGATATTGTAGCTGGATGGCCTGGTTCGATCGATGATCAAACAATATTCAATAATAGTTCAGTAAAAACATGATTTGTTAGTAATGAGTTTGGAAATTGAATAATGCTTGGAGATTCAAGATATGCTTTAAAAAAATATTTGATAACACCAATTCTCAATCCAAGAATTGAGATCGAAGACGTTTTTAATGAACCTCAAATTAGAAGTCGAAACCCAATTGAAAGACTAAGTATTTGGTGTTTTCGTTTTCCCCTAGGTTGTCACTTGACACTGCAAAGACTGTTATTATAGGGTGCTTTATAATATGGCAATTAATATGAACGAGCCACACCCCATTATTGATGCAAACATAACATGAAGCATTTGAAAACAATGATATAGGGAATGCTCACCGGGAGGAACATATTTCAAAGAAGAGTTTCTCATATATTTTATTAATTTACTGGATGGAAATAATCATTGATATATATGTTTTTTTATTAGGCAAGTGTTGTTTTTTTTTATAATTTTTTGTTTCTATGTTGACCGCTTTATGTCATAGTACTTATTGTGTATTTCAGTTCTTCTCAGTTTCATGTCATTTTTTTGCTGTTATTTTATTGTAGTAGGCCTTTTTAGTTATCAGTTTTATATTTTACGATTACTATATGTACCACTGTAAATGGGCTCTGCTCAATGACTAGGTATTGAATAAAATTTAAATTCAAAATTTATTTTATTAGGTAAGTTTAAAATATCAACTTTTGTTGTGGTGTTAAAAAAAATCTGGACATGATAAAACATAAGAAATTGGGTATAGCCTCAACTCCCAATTAATATCCTGTAAATTTTATATTTTGATACTATCATAGAAATAAATTAGGTATTAATTTGAAAAAAAAAAGCTTTTTAATTAAAATTTGTTAAACATGGATAATTTCAACACTTTATAGGGGACAGCCCTATCCATTTTTTATGCTAGCAATATGAAAAACCAAATGTAAACTAGGATGTTA
>JAEQML010067756.1:0-18829 GCA_016904865.1 Pissodes strobi
TTCAATCCCGAAAACAAGGCCTCTAGGGCCGATTACTCGTTTTTGGCTTTCGGCGCAGGACCCAGATTATGTATAGGTAACTTGACTGATCCATATTTGTTGCAAATATTTATTAAATATTTATTTATTTTTCAGGGTTCAGATTCGCCAACATGCAAGTTAAAATAGCCATGGTCAAGTTCCTTACTAGCTATAAGTACTCGTTGAATCCGAAAACGCCTAAGGAGCTTACTTTCTTAGCTAGTACATTAACTCTAACATCCAGGGAAGACATATATTTAGATCTGAGTCCAATAAATTAAGTCCGAACAAACTCGACAAGTGTTTTAATTTTTAATATTATTTGTACACTTTTTACATCTAGCACTAATTTATATCATTCTGTATATTAAGTTCCATATGGAAAATAAAAAAATACAGTAAATTGAAGACACCAACAGTACCAAGAAAACCCTTAAAAGCAATATTTACGTATGAGCCAAATTCCATCGTACAATGTAATAACCCTCCCAAAGAATCTACCTATGTGTTTAGTTTCCTTTCAAACGCAATTTAGTATTTTCATAGTATATACTATTACAGCTCGAGCAAGATAGCTTCAGCCCTGACCTTAGCCCATATTTAATGTCAGGAAATCTAACGACTATCTTGAGGTCAATCCTTAATAGATGAAAGGGTTATCCCATTCCAAATTTTGGATAAGAAATCTATCTATTAATATTCATGAGGCCAGGGTTCAGGGTATCATATTTAAACTGTATGAAAATATATACTCGTAGCATATGTCGATCCAGAAAACATTTAATATTAGCTCTATTCTCTATTTGACTCGTGTGGCCCCTAATCCATAAAATAGAACTTAAAGTACAATACAAAATAAAATATTTGAGGTTAGAATATATAATATACTTAAGTACATATTTATAATTTAATAAACATTAAAAATATGATTAATAAAAAATAAAAATGAGCGAGTCTGCTAGTACTCGAAACACTGATGTGTAAACATATCCTATATCGACATGCACAACTATTTGAGCAGCCCTCGTAAAATCACTGCGCATGGTTATGATGTCACATCCGTTTACACATTTCCGTCCTCACCCGCATGCACATTTCGGTCCCATTTGCCGAGATTTACCCTCATACCGTCGCGTAAGATGTTTACACATCAAAAGGTGTTTTTATGATGCCGATAAGATTACCTTACTACATTGCAACCCTCTTACAACACAATGAGGGTCTGGTGTCATATAAGCAATTTCGATTTTGAAGCTTCAATGGAAAGATTATATCAAATAGAACAGTTTAATGTAAAAGAATGAAAGGTGAAGCACATTTTCCTAATTCAAAATATATTTTTCGGGCAAACAAACGTCAACATGACAATTAGGTAAACTTAGAAGGTAAACCATAAATAATTATTAAATATTAAAGGTAAACTGAACTTTGAATTGTAAATTGTAACTCCCTTCAAGAAGGGAGCAGTTTGGCGCTGCTACGAGGCAATTTGCCAGTACAGCCCCCGTCCGGGCTTAGTGCTGGGGCGACCCATCCCAGATGAGATACACCCTTGTTGGATCGAGGGCCCTATTATGGGGTGACTACGACCTTGTCTGGTTCTGGGTCATGTCACGGCCACCGACTTTTCTAACGGCACAGACAGAAATCCCACACTGAGTATTTCCTCTGGCTATACACAAACACTAATACACTGAAGTGGTACAGACGACGCTAGCTATGACGTCCGTTTCTTCCTTGGGGAGACAAATCGGTCCCTGAACGTTTGCCACGCGTTGCCCAATATAGCGTCGGAAGAGCCGTTACCCAACGCGATGTTACCCCGACCAAGAACTAAACGGAAGTCCAATTAGGACATTAGGTAAACAGATTATGAATTATAGGATTAGCTTGCAACACGTTTTTCTTATTGACGTTAAAAGTAAAGATTTTGAATTAAAAGGAAACCTAGCACCGGAGTGTCGTGATACAAATGCCCGGCCCCGGTAGGGGGGTCGTTAGAGCGCCACCAGTTCTTGCCAACTAAACTGAAAAAGCTCCGCTGATGTTGTGCAGGGTCGCTAAGTACGCTTATTAAATCAAACCTAATTTTAACCTAACAAGAAAACACAATCTATAATTTAAGGAACAATCTATTTGCTACTAAGTCTTTTCTTTTTTTAGCACAGCAACAATACTACAGTAAAATTTGCAATTTTAAAGACAACGGAATGTCAAATGACTATTAACGTAATTGACAAATAGAGTACAATATGGAAATTGTACGGAGACCAATTCTGTTGTTAACACTCGCTACTGTATGCCTTACAACTAAGTGCACTAAATGCTACAATCCGAAGTGATCACTTTGATTTTACCTCAGCTAATTACATATATGTATGCGTGAGCTGGTTGCTGCACCCATTATACAGGTAGCAATAATAATAGGTAAAGTTAAATGGCCACAATAATTAAATCAATGGACCAAATAAATGAATGAAGACAATAAAATCATCGAAACTGGCTTAAAGCCCGACTGTCAATGGTTGATTTACATTAAAAAGAGAGAAAATTCAGAGCGATTATATTAATCGGTCAGATAAACAAGTGAATAAATGAAAAATAAAATTAATGAGAGCTACCTTAGAGCTTGGCGGTCAATGCTTGATTTATATTAAAAAGAAGAAAATTAAGAGCGATTATATTAATCAGATAAACAAACGAATAAATGAACTAAAGCTTCTGTACGATAGCCAAATCCGGTCGTCGACCTCTGGTGAAGGTGCCGGGCACCTCTAGATAGCTCAGGTACTGCTACTCGTTGGCCCCGAGGAAAAACTAGCCGAGGATTTGATAGCTCGTTGTTAAGATTGGCTCTAGTGTAGCCTGGAGCTAGGATCTGTTGCCAGGTGATTGAATAGGCCCGGAGTCAGGACTTGTAGCGCAGTAATAACAGTTGAAGCCTGGTAACCAAACTGGTAGCCCGGTATTTGAACTGGTAGCCCGGTATTTGGAATGGTAGCCTGGTAGCAAAACCCTCGTTAGTGTGTGAGGGTTACGGGAGATTCGACGGTCTCGGTCTTATACGACGAACTTGGAAAGCCTCTAATGCAGTATTTAGATCCCGATTAATCGGTCGTGTCAAAACACAAATAGAAATTAACACAATATATCCCCAAAGAAAGGGTAGAATTATATCACAATTCTAAATGTTGAGTCTCTACGATTGCACTAACAGCAAACCTTCTCTTCGCCTCGAAAGGTATTCTTAGAAGCCAAATCCTCAGTTTTCAGTAAATTCGTCTTTTTCACTTCTACGAAATTGTAGGGCGGAGAAAATGTCTAACGAAACTAATAATTCGATACGAGGAATTATTCTAAGATAATAAACGACTTAGTTCTCGTTTATTATGATGGTAAAACGACGGCGGAAGCCACAGTTAATGAGCTGAAATTAAATGGTTCACGAAATACTAGAGAATATTCCCTAACGAAACGACAAACTTTTAAAAATTTAAATCGACAGCTGTAATTCTAAGAAATAGCACATTCCTATTACTCAGATCCAACAACCGAATACTACAAAAAGTGCAGCATGCCGGGTGGAAAGATAAATATAAATATCTGAAACCAGCTACGCAGCGGTACCAAAAAGTTATGAAATATCAGCCGGAGATCGAATTAAACGAATCAGGGATCCCAATAAGTTATGAAATATTCAAACTGAAAAGAAAATATGAATTTAACGAGAATGATGAGACTTTACAGTAGGCCTTATTAACACAATTCTTAAAAATATAGAACGGTTTGCTGGCTGTTCTGCGGTAATGTAATATAAATCAAGCTAACTTATACTAGTAACATAATATCCTATTTTAGTGACTTGATCAAACCTAAGCGATCTGTGCTTTGCTTATCAACTAAAATAAATATAGTCACAAAGTGCGTGAGGGCTACATAAGAGAAAGGAATGATCAAAATAGTTACGCAAGGCCACAACAGTGTTATAAAAGCTAATACAAATATATCGTTAACCTATATTTAGAATAAAATTAATTTACATTAATAAAGGCCACATAAGCTTATTGACAGCAAATCGAATCAATAAATTTAGAATTAATTGACCGATGAGTATTGACATTTTTTCAATAACTCTTACAGCAAAATACAGCATTTTTTTGCTAAATGCGGCGTATAAAATGAAATTTAAAAATATTTGACACTGGCCAAATCGGAATGTTACAAGCAACCTGTTGTTGATGTTGCCAAGGCTACTTGACTTGACTTTTACAGTTGGTTCTGCTCCGGGGCGGCGATTTGCCAGTGCACTGAGTGCACCTGGCACCATCTGGAATCTCCAGTTCTGCGATTGAGCGTTCCTGGAGGCTTATATTAATCCACTTTTTGTATCAACTTATGTTTTTTTCCAAATTATTAATATAATTATAGGTTTATTTATATAGACTACTGTAAATCAGCTAGTTGTACTAACAGCTTAGTTGTTAGTTGACACAAGACGTTGCCCCTACCGCATTAGCGGACTTCAGAGTTGCGAGCGCATCACATTTTTGACAAAAATGTCTAATATTACACTTTACGCATGGGCCTCCGCTCGCTTCGCTCGCTACGGGGGCGCAACTTACGAAAGCTAACCAAAACTAACCAAAAGCATGTCCAAAATAAAGAAAAACTGTATACATATAATTTTAAAAATGAAATAAACATGTCTTACCACCGAAATGGAACTCGAGCTGCCTTATTGCAGACTCAGCATCCCATCCAACCACTGAGCTATGATCTAGTTGACAGCTATTCGTTAGACCTTCAAGATATGGTGTTTGTCAACAATGTAATGCGCGCGCAACTCTGAAGCACGCTGATGCGGTACGGGCAACGTCTTCTTTAGTTGACACGTATACTTATTAATAAACAGAGGGTAAATGTCACATTCTGGGCATAGGTACAGTGCCTTGTATAGAGTCACTATAGGCATAGGCGGCAAATTAATGAAATGACTCAGCTAAATCTGCAAGTATTACGATTTTGATGTAACTTCAGAGGTAACTTAAAATTTCCATAGACATTTTAATAATGCTTGGCTTAATGTTTGACAAAAATGATTCGACATTCTGGAAATGGTGAGAGGGTGGTCTTGAAAGGCCGCGGCACTTAGGCCCCATTGGACCCCCTGTGCGTCCTCTCCAGGTCAACCAATCCATCTAGGCCATCATCCAGCCTAGTGTTGCAAAAAAGGCGGCGATGTTGCCCGAGGAGGCTGTTCTAAGAAAAGCCATGGTTGGCCATCGTCCTCCCAAAATGGATTCCCTTAGTTCCGAAACAGCGTCGCAATCGCAGAGCAGATGCTCTACTGTTTCGTCCTCCTGTTCATAGCCTCTGCATATAGGTGTCTCGCATAATCTCATTGTGTGGAGATGTTACCTTAGCTGGCTGTGTCCAGTCAGAATCCCCACCATGAGTCGTAGGGTCTTCCTTGACATATCCAGGTATGCTTTTGCTGCAGACTCATTAGGGTAGCTTAAAAACTCCCTGGCCAGTCGACAGTTAGTTGTTTCGTCCCATCTTGCCCTAAAGTCTTCATGGGTGATCTTTTTTATCATATGTATCGTCGTTGCGACAGGTAGGTTTGAAGGGCCGGCTCCGATAATGTTTGAACCGGCTGCCTTTCTAGCCAATTCGTCCGCTGATTTGTTACCTTCGCACTGTGCATGTCCTTTAACCCAGCGCACAGAAATTCTGTTTTTGCGGGCAGCATCCTCCAGTGAATTATGGCATTCTAGTACTGACCTGGCTGTAAGTTTACAACTTTTCAAGGCCAGTAGTGCTTGTCTACTATCCGTGTAGATTTTAATAGTCTTGTTCTCAGTATTCCTGCGAACATAGGCCATTTAAGTTCAATTCGCAAGCTTCGGGAGTAAATTCCACAGCCTGCTCCTTCCTTGTTTTTTGAGCCATCCACGAAAATGTTAACCGCACCTTCGGTTATAGGCTCAAATGGTTTTATTTGTACATCATATAGTCTGTCGAAGACAAACCTGGGAGGTATGCTATCTGCACTTACCTGCAGTAGTGGCAGTCTTACGACTGCCCCTTCCCACAGGTGGCGTCTAGTCTCTCCACATTCTATGCTAGGTTGTACACCAACGACTTTGAGCCTTAGCAATGCAGTCAGAGCCACCTCCCTTAGATAAATATCTAGGAGAGGCCGACACAACATTACTTCCATGGCTCTGGTTGGGGTTGTTCTCATAGCTCCCGTTACAGTTAGGCAGGCAGTTCTCTGTACCTGACTGAGCTTAAGCATTGCCGTTTTTTGTTGACTCTTGGGCCACCAAACTACGGCTCCATAGGCAATCATAGGTCTTATGATGGCAGTATAGATCCACATAATAACCTCCAGTATTGCATCCACAGTCTGCCGTTTTGCTCTGAATCCAAATTGCCTTGCTGATAAGCCTCCGGTGCGATCGAGTTCACTATTTAATTTGGAAAGTACTAGGTGCTCATAGAGTTTTCCCTCGATGTCTAACAGGCAGATCGGTCGGTAGGAGCTTGGTTTTTCCACAGGTTTGTCACCTTTCTTCAGTAAGACTAGATTAGCCTTTTTCCATTCTCGTGGGAAGAGACCATCTGCAGCTAGGTTGTTGTACACCTTCAGTGCGTACGCTGGTTTGTCTCGTATCACTTGTTTAACTATTTCTGCGGGCACTCCTCCGGGGCCCGGCGCTTTTTTATTTTTTAACTTATTGCTCGCAAATCTAAGCTCGTCTATGCCAAAGGGCGTAACTGGTTCTGACTTATCCGTTCTAAATTTCACCTCGTCGTGTTCTGGGAAGAGATGACTGGCGACCTTCTCCATCATCCCCATGGTCATCTGGGGTCTTGCAGGGAATCCTAGTAGGCTCTTCATATCAATTTTGTACCCGTTACCCCATATATCTGATTTAAATCCTCGCAAAGTTTCTTCCAGCATACTTTTTTGGCCATCTTGATTTTATTTCGAAGCGTTTTCTTGGCATCCTTGTACATTGTCCACAGTTGTTCGTCCTGACTTCTTCTTGCTTCTCTGGTATACTGTCTTTTTTTTTTTGATACATTCCCTTCTGAGTTCAGCTATTTCGTCGCTCCACCAATAAACTGGATGACCTCGACTGCTGTATTTCTTCTTTGGCATGGATTTATCACACAGATCTTGGAGTGTTTTGGTAAAGCTCTTGTGTGATGCTGGTGCCTCGTTTTCGGGAATATCCCTGATGGCAGATTCAAGTCTTTCTCTGTCTAGTTTACCCCTTCTTGTTCTCGTGTCTTGCTATGGGTTTGTTTACTTCGTCGATTTTAAAGATTATATAATCATGATCGCTCATGGATTCGATATCGCTTGCATCTCATTCTACTATTTGGCGCTTAATATTTTCTGTTGCTAGAGTCAGATCCAGAGTTGATTCATAAGCCCGTCTGTGGAAAGTTGGTTTACCTGGCTCATTTATGACTATCATATTGTGCTCAGTTATCCATTCTGCCATCAGTTTCTCTCGGTCCTCCTCCCTTTCCTTGTCCCACTGAAGGGATTTGGCGTTAAAATCTCCCGTTACTATTGCCTTTTCGCTGCAGGTTCTGATGCGGTTGCCAATTGCTTCCATTGTTTCCTCCAGATCGGAGAGTTCACTATTGGGTGAAACGTAGCAGCTGTAGACGGTAAAGTTTTTTGACAGCCAGTTTATTGTCCATTACTTTAATGGCCGTGTTTATACGACGTCAAAGGTCCAATCTTTCCTATTTTGTATGGCTTTGATGTTGGGTTCGCTCAGGAGGATGATTCCAGCTTTAATTTCTTTTGCCGTGGCAAGAGCCAGGTCATGTGCTTGTCTACTGCGGTTTAGGTTTATTTGGAGAACTTGCATTATTTGGTTGTTGGTTTACTTTGTTGGTCTGTCTGCGGCCTTTGCGCCCGTGTGACTGCCGTGCACTTGAAGGAGCCCGTCTGGTGCCTTTCCGTTTTACAGTGTATGCAGAATTCCGTGTTTGGACAGATCGCTGCTTTGTTCCCCGGTTTGCTACACCTCCGGCAATTCTGTTCTCTATCTGGGCCCCTGCACTCGGTTTTTATGTGGCCCGTCTCCCAGCATCTGAAACACTTTAGTTCAGGAATTCTCTCCTGGACACGGCAGCTCATCCATCCGATCCTCAATCGTTCGATTTTTAGTAGTTTGTCAGCTTCGGTTGCGTTAATGACGACGGTGGCATTTTGCTTTTTCCCGTATGCAGGCCTTAGAGCCCTTACCTTAAAGCTGTCACATTTTACTCCAATTGTTTTGCTTATGCTTTCTCTGATGTCTTCCTGGGTGGTAATGCTGTCCATATCTATTATGTGGAGCACTTTTTTGTTGACCCTAAATGACACGGACGCTTGTGGAAGTCTTTCGCATATTTCTTTCTTTAGTGCTTCGGCTTTATCTGATCCGTTCTGAACTGTCACTAGTAGCTCTCCCTTCCGTGTCTCTTTTGTCTCTTTAACATCTACACCAATCTCGCTGGGGTTTATGGATACTTTAACAGCTTTGAGTACTTCTGCATATTTCATACCGACCATTTTAATTATTAGTGCATCCCCTCTTGGCTTTTTTGGTTTTATACCTGAGTTTGGATTCCCCTGTAGATGATTTTAGTCTAGTGGCGGGTTTACTATCTCTTCTTGGTTTAAACATTACTACCTGGATATTTGTGTCTGAGAAGAGGTATTCCAGTATCCGGATAGTTATAGTGCCAACCACTCCATCCAATATATCCCACCCAGGGGAGGCTTCCCAGATTTGACCGATTTGCATTTTAGGCTCCTCGAAAAATTCATGAGTCCAGTCTTCCTCTGTGATCTTCTGGAAGTTTTCTATCGTTTCATCTTTTTTTTGGTTTAGCCTGGTATCGTATTTCATTTGAGCTATTGTACATTCTTTACATCTAATCGCAACACTGCTTAGATGTGTTTCTGGGTTAGTGCTCCAGGCCTTTTGCTTGTGTTGTGTTGCTTCCGGTCTTACCGTACCGACAACGGTTCGAATAAAAATAAAAGGCCAAAACTGATTTTGAACCTTCTAATAGTAAACAGACTTATTATATGACATTTTTTAATTACTTTACGTCAAGCCACCTTTTTTTGTCACAAATTTGCTTTAGGTGTTTAATTAATGACAGAGGTGGAGGGCGTACACGGCACAAGCTGCAGAATATATTCTAAGGTCCTTTCGCGTAAAAAGTATATATTAGGATTAAAACATTTGATGGCTTTAACATCCTCCCATCTGAGTCACGATAGCATAAGTGAGTGACTCACAAAAACAAAGTAAGACGTCCTAGTTTACTTAGCATAAAACCATTATTGTGCCAAAGCGCCGTCAAACCTAAAACTACCTTAAATTAAACAAGACAAAAATACCCGTTACAAATATTTCCTCGGCACTCTACTTTCTCGTCCACTACGCGTCACCCGAGAACTAGGCAAGGGTACTCTGTCTATTATGACTCCCAATCCCTCATCCGCGTTTTTGGCTAGTTCCGGACCAGAATGGAGATCCTTTGCACTGGCTTCTAGTTTCTCCGTTGAGGAAGACATACCATGTTCATTGCTCTTCACATCAGATTGTTCCGAGTTACATTCTAGGGGATACAAGCGCTGAACAGGTTTCAACAAAGACCCCTTTAACAGTGTTAATTCTAGCAAGACGGATTTGTCCATCTTTGCCTGGAATTACCTCAACAACACGTCCCAAAGGCCACTGGAGACGTTTGTCATTATCATTTCCCACAAGCACCACTTCGCCTATAGAAATTTGCCTGCCAGGCTTATTAGAATTCCAGGACTTTAACTGTCCCAAATACTCCGTACGAAATCTCTGTCTCAGATCGTTTCGCAGTTTCTGTAGGTGTTGAATCTTTTTACACAAAGATGTTGTGTCAACAATGTCACAATCAAGGACGCCAGCGCCAACTTGTTCTCTCAAGAACATCATAGGTGTCAGTGGCGTAAGTTCATCAGCATCATTAGAAACATAAGTGAGTGGTCGCAAGTTTATGATCGTTTCACAATCGCACAGAATCGTAACTAAGGCTTCATAGGACACACAGGCCCGATCTAAAACCTTGCGTAAGATTTGCTTTAAAACGCCCACTAGCCTTTCCCAAAAACCGCCCCACCAGCTAGCGGTAGGGGGGTTAAAACGCCACGAAATGCGATCGATACTACAATCTGTGGTTATCTTTTCCCAGTCCAGTCTATTAAACACATTCTCGGTACCGACAAAATTTGTACCATTGTCACTATAAATAGTCTTTGGCCGACCGCGACGCGCTATAAATCGTCTAAGCGCTTGCATAAAACTCGCGGTGGATAATCCCGTGCGCAATTCTAAATGTACGGCACGGTAAACGGCACATGTAAAGAGGCACACCCATACTTTTTCCCCATTTTTAAGAAACAGAGGCCCCGCAAAATCTGCCCCCGTTATCTCGAATGTAGCAGCATCGCGTACTCGGTTCAATGGAAGGGGAGGTAAACTTACCACAAATGCTTTACTTTTTTGTCGCTTACAAACGACACAACTTGAAATAGCCGATTTGATAGCTCGTCGTCCTCCAAGAATCCAATAGTTTTCGCATATAATACCCATTAGTCCTTGTGTACCCACATGCAAAGATTTGACATGCTGCTCAAAAATAAGCCTAACCACCAGAAAATGCTTCGCCGGCAGAACTACAGGAAACCGGAATTGCTCAGCATCTTTTGGATTACTGATTCTCGTGCATAAACGAATTAAGCCTCGTTTGTCTTTAAAAGGACTTAAATTACATAAGCGAGGGTCATTTTCATCTTTAAAACACTCATGTTGTATCAACTTTAAAATATGAACCTTCGCTTTCCCGAGTTCTTCTACAGAAAGCTCCCCTTGCAACCTTGATGGCGGATTTCTAATATTATGCAGGGACCTGAAAAACCACCCAACCATCCGCAAAGTCTTGGTGAACTGGGAGAAATATGAAAAATGCCAATCTTCCAAAGAAAAATCGGAATTAATAAGCGTAATAACAGATTTCTTCTTTTCCTTTTGAATCTCTTCCTCATCGCATACAAAATCAACTTGCGGCCGCAACTTTGGCTCTTCATATAACCAACTCGGATCCTCCCACCATCTGGACTTACACAACTGTTTCGGGGAACAACCGCGGGAAGGAAGGTCCGCTGGGTTCAAAACTCCAGGGACAAAATGCCAATCTTTACTAGACGTATGAGTCACAATTTCCTTCACCCGGTTACCCACAAATGTCCCCCAATTTTCCCTACGACGTACCCAACTCAAAACGGTAGAAGAGTAACTCCAAAAATAAAACTGTACCTCCTGATCAAAATTGCTCTTCCTTTAAAGAAGCAAATAATCTTGTTCCAATCAGAGCAGCTAAAAGTTCCAAACGCGGTATAGATATCTTTTTCAACGGGGCTATCCTAGACTTAGCTGCCAGCAAACGAATAAAAATCTTTCCCTCGAAGACTCCTCTAAAAAAATATAACTGCAGCATAAGAGTCCTTACTCGCATCGCAAAAAACATGAAGACTCCCGCTGTTAAAATCGTCTCTGTGAATCCACCGAGGTATCCTAATCTCTGGCAAAAAATATAACTCATTCAGCCAACGACGAAACTCATTTTCTATCTCAGAATCGACTGAGGCATCCCAAGGTAAATTTTTGGAGTAGCAGCTTTGGCAACAAGGTAGCTGGTGCTGTGAAACCTATTGGATCGAATATCCTTTGTGAAAATGAAAGCATTACTCTCTTACTTATGGGCCTGTCCACAAGCTCATTCACGCCTTTCAAACATGCTTCATTAACCCTCAAAGTATCCTCACACTTATCCCACATCATTCCCAGAACCGCAGTAAGAGGTAGAGTATCAGAAGTATCACACACCTGACCCGAAAACTCCCACCCTCTTAAGTCAAACTTTGTTTCATTCATAAGAACAGTTGACTCTTTAATGAACACTTGTAGTCTGTCGTCGTTCGATACACTTGTGACACAATTGTCGACATAAAAACTCTTCAATAGCAGCAAAATGCTCTCCTCACTATATGATGTACTCATATTAGCACATTTCATTAATGACTCTAAAAGATGATATTCAATGGTTGCCCTTAACAAAAACGGACTACTGCTTACACCAAATACCACACGCCTGTGTTGAAAAATCTTTTCCCGACCTTCGGGATCAACCAAAAAGTTTCTATCAGTCTCGTTGAGACTGATTTGCAGAAATGCCTTCCGAATGTCTGACACTACACCCAATTTGTTTAACCTAAACCTCATCAAAATATTCGGAATTAACTCTATGATGTTAGGACCCTTATCCAGACATTGGTTGAGTGAAGGCTTATCCTTTTCTTTCGCAGACGCATCAAAAACAGGTCTGATCCTGGTCCTACTGCCCTCCTTAACGACCGGTCGATGCGGCAAATAGTGGACAACCACCATCGCAGGTATCTCCTCAGGTACTTCCTCGATTATATTTTCAGTCAACCACTCCTGGAAAACTTCATCATACTCTTTCATTAGACCATTTCTCTTCAACTTGCAAACCGTATTCTGTAACCTAATTTTAGCAACATTATATAAGCTGGGAAGGGGAGGATGACTCTCCAGCCACGGTAACCGAACCTCATACCTTCCCTCATTATTAACAACTACTGTCTCTAAGAAAACTGTTTTAGTTGCCAAGGCTACATCTTCCTGGGATTTCTTTTCGACTGGATCTTTGATGCCCAAAATGTCGATTTCCCAGAGCTGGGGCAACGACTCATCTTTGCAGAAAAGGGCTATGTCGACCATGGTGGTACTGCAGGGCTGCGATAGAGAAATTTTACCCATCAAGGTCCAACCCAAAAACGTCTCAACTGCCACAAGCCCGCAAGACAGTACATGCCTTCTGCCTGTATATAAAACACCAGCTATATCGGAACCTATTAAAATATCAATTTTTCCACTTTCACTCGTACCGATAGACTGGTCAGGCAATTTAACCCCAATCGAATTCAGCTCCTTGACCCAATCACCATAAAACCCTGGTGGAATGTCCGCACAGATGACTGGCTGCGCCAAAACCTCTACGGATAAACTAAAATTGCCATTACGTATTTTGATGTCATAGCATTCATGATGTTGTTCAGACAATGAACCCCCAAAGAGACAATGTATTACCTTCTCACGACGCTTAGACACGAGACCCAAAAAACTTGCCGTAGATTGCAAAATATAAGACTTTTGTGAACCAGTGTCAATCAAAGCTCTTAGAACACGACTACCCCTAACACCTTCTAACCGTATTGTCACAGTTTGCATAAAAACGTGGCTACTCGCTCGATTAACACTTACTAATTCGTTGGAAACTAAATTAACGCCCAATTTGGGCGGACTTGGTTCTTTCTGCGGTAGGTTTGCCGGCAAACTTGGACACATCAAGGGAAAATGTGACTTACCACAGATAACGCATTTCATACGTGCCCTACATAATCTGGCTTGATGCCCTATCTTTAAGCAGCAAAAACAAGCTTTATTATCACTTAAAATCGATTTTTCTTGTCTAGGGAAAACTTTTGGGCTTTAAAACAATCAGCAGCTTCGTGAGCCTTATCACAAAAAACGCATTTTAAAATTTTAGAATTAACATTGACAAGGCCCGCAGCTGTGGGTACCCCCTGTTCTAAAGATTCAAATTTACGCCTAGTTACTGTACCCTCGCGCCCAGACTCCCTTTGCCCGACTAATGGCTTCAAACCGAAACCCTCCGAAGCTAATTTTATGCGCTGATCATTTTCTACCTCATTTTGCAAAAAAGACATAAGGCCATTTAACTTCTCTTCCATTGTTGGATGTACAGAACCCCCCAAGCTATTTTGCGACGATCTAAATTCAGAATTATTTGGCGAACGCTGCCAAACTCGTAGCAAATCTTCCGGTAAACATGATTCTATCAGGGGAAAAAAGCATAGCTGCGCATTTTTCTGATTTTATACCTAGAGTCTCTAAAGCACGCAACTGTGTCTCTAACCTATCATAGAGCGTTGCAAGATCCAACTTATTTGGGGAAATTGCATTATTTAAAATTAATTTAAGAAGCTCACGAATATATACTTCAATTTGCAAATCTTCCCGTCCGAAGCGAGAAGTTAAAGAATCTACTATCGGTTGATAGTTTTTACCAATGGCAGGAAAACTGTCCACCAGCTGCCGAGCACGACTTCCTGGGACAGTGGCCTGAATTAAATAATCTATCTTGTCCTCAGGGTCAATGTCCGTATCATCGTGCACTTTTTTAAACTGTGACCAAAACGGCAACCACTCTTTTATGTTTCCATCAAAAACTTTAAATTTAATAGTTGGTAACTTGAATTTTCGCTTACCTGGCAGGTTAATTGATGACCGAGCTGAAGCGTTACCTTGATATTGCCGAACTTCATCCTCACTCTTTGCGTCCCTCAGCACCAGCTCCTCGTAGCGATGCAACATGCCAAAATACTTCTTAGTGTATAATTCACTACCTTCCATGTCCTTGAGCAATTCTTCCTCAGAGGCATCATGTTCCAACAGCAAGTCATACACTTCTCCATCGACAACTTTAAGCGCGTCATAATTTTCTCGAAGAACATCCCAAACTACTTTAATTTCCGCAATATTACTTTCGCTCTCGCCAAACAATATTGCAAGTTCACTTGCCTTCTTGGAAAAAGCAGCGCGTAAAACTTTCCTGTGCTTCTTCTTAAGATCCATTTTGCACGATAAAAGCGCTATGAGCAACAATCGTTTGCGATAAACTGTTCAAAACCACACTCGTTCGCCTAAAACCTTGGCGGCCCGGTGTTTATTTATCACCATTTACAGTTACTAAAAGCCTGCTACCGTCCTGTCACGGTCGCCACTTAATGTTGTGTTGCTTTCCGGGAAAACTACCCGTCTTACCGTACCGACAACGGTTCGAATAAAAATAAAAGGCCAAAACTGATTTTGAACCTTCTAATAGTAAACAGACTTATTATATGACATTTTTTAATTACCTTACGTCAAGCCACCTTTTTTTGTCACAAATTTGCTTTAGGTGTTTAATTAATAACAGAGGTGGAGGGCGTACACGGCACAAGCTGCAGAATATATTTTAAGGTCCTTTCGCGTAAAAAGTATATATTAGGATTAAAACATTTGATGGCTTTAACAGCTTGCATTCAATGATCTCCTGGGACAAATCAGCAATTTTCTTCTTGTATGTTGCTTCCGTACTCTCACTTAACGTCCTAGGACATACAGATTCCTCTTCCTAGTTGCTAGTCTTAATTGCGGTGTCGATCCATTCGATAATTTCCGGTTGTTGTATTTGCTCAGCCTGCAACATCAAGTGACTTATCGATTCTGTTAGTTCTTTATTTTGGTTTGTACATCTGCCCCACAGTTTTCTCCATGTGTTTTATTTGTCTACAAATTCTATCAAGAATATTCTTGAGTTTCGTGCCTCCGCATTGGTCTTGTCCGCTCCGTAATTCCGAAGTGTTTTGGGGGGCTGTTCTACTATCACCTCCTTTTCCTGGGTCTCTTGCTGGTTTCGCCTCTCTCCTTTTTCTCTTGGTGGATCTCTCCTCTGCATTTTCCTCCCGATCGATGTCAGGTAACGACAAGGCCCTCTGCCTTGGTGGAGTCCTCGCGATAGAATCCCGCCTTGAGAACGGGTCATTTGGCTCAATTCCAGTACAGCGGCGGATCTAGGAACGCGTGGACCTCAGGGCAAAAGATATTTATGGGCCCCTACCCCTTGTACATTTTAAAGCTAAGTTAAGGCATCGTGGGGCCCTTTTGAAGCTTGGGCCCCAGGGCGGCGCACCGAACTGCCCGGTGATATGTCCGCCACTGTTCCAGTAGCAGTTTTGCTCCCCTCGACCTGGAATTCCATCGAAGAAGAGCCGCAGTAACTGGCTGACGGCCCAGCGGGGCCTGCTCCACTACTCGCGTTCTGGGCCAAATAGTAGACCCTGCACCGTAATATCATCTCTCTGTTCCTTGTTCATTGCTTATGGTCGTTTTTGTGCCTTTTATACTTACGGCCAGGTGTAGAAAGCGAAAAAGGAGCTGACCCCATGCCCTCGAATGCTCTAATAGCAATGGGGTCGGAATGAACGAGAGTTGATCAAGGGAGATCGGACAGCAGAAAGATAAAGTAATTTTGGATGATTCCTAGTAAGGAATAATGTGGAGTATGTTCCACAGGGGAAATGACTGTGAGGTAACTCCCCACCGCCATGTACTGCTCTACAAAAGTCAAAATCAAAGTTCATCCACTGTCAATCAGTATATTATAGTTTTCATCTAAAAATTCTAGTAAACATGTCTTATTTCTGAGGCATTGTATATTATATTTTTATTTGGGGGTCCTGCAGTCCCCCCCTGCCTATTCGTAAGGTCAGGGTGCAAGCTATTCTTTGGGGAGTTGTATATGTGTTGTACGATGAAATATTGCTTTTAGGGTTTTTTCGTGCTGCTACTGGTGATTTTAAGGAGTTATCGACTCCTGAGCAAGCCCGAGTATCTACATCATACATTTGTCCTTGTGAAGAATAGTATATTATAAAATTTTTTTGGTCTGCTGACTTTTGGTTATAGGAAAGTTTACATTCGAATTGTTTTCATATTTTCCGAATTAATGAGCCAAGAAGCATTGTTGCATATTTTATTTTCTATAAAAATTACATACTAGACAAACGTTTTGTTTGCTTTTTACTATATATCTAAAACAATATAACATAATTACATATTTACACTAATGGAATGTTCAGAAAATAATATTAACCTCCATCTCCTCAAATCATTTGCCTAAGGTCCAGTTTCTTTATTTGAATATTACGTTTAACCATCAATGAAGAAACTGGATAGGGATGCTTTCCAAAACAAGCACAATTCTGAATTCTACAAACTCGTCCAGTTTGCTGACGCTTAATTTATTGGAGCCAGATCTAAGTATATATCTTCCTTGGCAGTTAGAGTTATTGTACTAGCTAAGAAACTAAGCTTTTTAGGCGTTTTTGGATTCAACGTATACTTATAGTTGCTAAGGAACTTGACCAGCGATACTTTAACTTGCATGTTGGCGAATCTGAACCCTGAAAAATAAGGAAACACAGTATTACAAATAGCTACAACAAATTATTGATCAATCAAATTACCTATACATAATCTGGGTCCTCCGCCGAAAGGGAAAAAGGGGATCTCTTCTTTAGTAGCCTTAATTGCGGGATTGAAATGCTCCGGGTTGAACGTCCACGGGTCTGGATAGTAATCCGGATCGGTATGTACGGGCCAGGCGGGTAGAAACGTTAAAGTTCCTTTTTTAATGACGTGATCGGTTCCAGGTACTTTGAAGTCTCTCGTGCATTTTCTCGGCGTTTGCGATACTGGTGGGTATAACCTGAGGGCTTCTGAAAAAGGCAAGAAAATTTTTGATTGCTATGGTGCTAAACCTAGATTTAGCTACAGTGACTTTGTACAACACAGCGGTAAATTAAGCTCCGCCCACCCGCCATATTGCGTCGAAATGTTTTAATGGTTAACCCTAAAATTCAAGCATTCTCTGCTTCTCGGGCGCAATATGATGAATTGAAAATGTGTTAAGTTTGAGTCTCATGAGTTACTGACAACATAGGGTGAAAAAAGTGCAAAATTTCATAGAAAACATTCCTAAATTTAAATTTAACGCCGGCGGCACCGCGGTACCCATCCAGGCAGATTTTGAATTTTTACGTTATTTTGCTTATGGAAAGTTTGGGTGTTATATTTCCCTCTTTTTCCTACAGAGACTGCACCAATGAACTATAAAGACGGATAGAAGCGCCACTGCGCACAGGTATTGACTCGAGACTCTCGAGAGTGAGATGGGATATTTTTGATTTTTTTTTTCGTTTTTATTACTAACATAGAAATAAAATTTTCAAAATTATATACAGGGTGGTAAAAAATAATTTTGAAAAAATTGGCATTTTTTCGAAATATTTCGGTAAGGAAAAATCGTAGAATTTTCTAGATGCAAAAATCGAACTCGTCGCACCCAAAAACCCCTTCCTAGAGTATTTACGTCAAAATTTCGATTCAACAAAAAATATTTTTGAAAATTTGTTTTTTGTTTTTATTACGTAAACGGTTAGAGGGATCTATTTACGTGTTACTACCATATAAATACAATTTTGAAAATGATATACAGGGTGGTAAAAATTTAATTTTAAATAAATGGCAATTTTTTCGAAATGTTTCGGTAAACAAAAATCCTAGATTTTTTTAGGTGCAAAAATCGAACTCCCCGCACCCAGAAACCCCTTCCTAAAGTATTCACATCAAAATTCAACAAACCGAAAACGGTTAAAGGGATTCCTTTATATGTTGCCGACGTACAAATAAAATTTTGAAAATCATACAGGGTGGTAAAAAAATAATTTTTGAAAAAAAAAATATTCGTTTTTATTACGGAGACGGCTAAAGGGGTCCATTTACATGCTATTAACATAAAAATTAAGTTTTAGAAATCATATACAGGGTGGTAAAAAATTATTTTTTTCAAAAATTCCTGTTTTTTTGTAATATTTCGGTACAGAAAAATCGTATAATTTTTTAGATGCAAAAATCGAACTTCCCGCACCCAAAAACTCCTTCCTAAAGTATTGACATCAAAATTTTTTTTTTCGAAAAATATTTTTTAAAATTTTTGTGTCGTTTTTATTACGGAAACGGTTAAAGGGATCCCT